>JADRCD010143229.1:0-10819 GCA_019843815.1 Montemys delectorum | reverse complement strand
CGGTACACATGTGTGTATGAGTGTGTGTGTGTATTTATGAACAACAGTGAAAAGCACAGAGAGGATAAAACCAATCAACCAGGAACTCAGCCAACTGAACCAAACAATGTATAATAACCCCAACCCAACTCAAATGGAAAGAAACCAACAAGTCAGCAGAAAGGAATAGGGAAACCAGGAGACAATGGAAGAGAGGATGGATTCTATTATACAAAATTGAGGTGTAGCATCTCCAAAGACTGTTGCTTTACTGAGATATGGCAAAAGAACAGAACCTAGGTAAAATATGCGATACATGCAAATCTCATTTACAGTTAAGAAAACCAACAACTTCAAGAGCCGTCGGTGAGTGAATGGGTACGACGGCGCTGGGTGAAGATTTAAGGCACCATGCATATGTAAGGGCTTGGTGATTCAGAGCTATAATACAGCCACAGAGGCCTCCGTTCATTACAGCAGCGTGTGTGTAAATGTGTCCAATGCAATGAAAAAGCACCCTGTGTCCTCAGCAACAAACTTTCCATTGTTTGTGATAAAGGGCTCACTTGTGTCTGCAAGCCTGCTGAGGGCGATGCTGTTGTTCTGGGTACCCCTGAGCCCTGTGCCTGCTCCTGATGTCTCTCTCTTCCCAGTACAGCAGCCATTAAAGATGCAGTACCAGTCCACCTCCCACCTCTCCCAGCTCCCTGGATGTAGGGTGACAGGCTCAGTAGTGTCCGTCTAGATGTAAAATGCCAGAGCAAAGAAGCAGAGAGTCCTGGGCCTTGGGAAACAGTCTCTGAGGCATGGAGTGTGTGAGGAGTCGGGCCACGCACATGCGTGCTGACTGAGGGCGTAGAGGCACCGAGAGAGAATAGCTGGGCAGGGCAGCCTTCCTCCTTCCATTCCTAAAACACCTAGCCCCTTATTTCATGTTTCCAGACTCACTGCTCTGCCCCTGCCTTTGCCATTTATGTGAACATACATCTGTGTATCTGTCAGCAAAGACCCTCAGTGCTTGTGGCTGGAAAAGCCTCTAGTGGGATCTGTGCTGAGGCAAAGGCATCTCTGTCACCCTGTTTGTCCAGGAAATCATCTTGTGCCAAGAGGACATTGAATTTTCTTTAAAGGTAGGGTAGGAAGATGATAGCTGGTAGGGTCGTGGGATGGTGTGCAGCCAGGCAACCATTGGAAACTATGGCATTCACGGTTTTCAAGCGCTGTTGGCATGCCAGAGTATTAAACGAGAAGCTACCATCCCTTGGACCCTCCAAGTGCATGCACTTTCCAGGAATGATAGCCGGTCATGTCAGAAACAGCACTCTGATGAGGAACACCACTAATCGGAAACTTTGGCAGTACCACGGTCAATCTGAAACTGAGGGAAGGGAGTAGTCAGAGATGGATATGTGTGGGAGGATCATGGCTGAAATATATCATACACTCATTTGACCACATCCCTGATGAAACCTACTTCTACATACAATCAATAGATCACAATTTAAGCAAGAGAAAGTAAAAATTTCCAGCGACTCTAGACAGGTCAATGTCTTGCTGAAATCACTTAAATATCTGTTGAATGATACCTCAGAAGTGACAGTCGCAGCCAACTGGGCATGTGAGATGTTGCTATAGGTTATATCATGGAGGAGTGAGAAACAGTGGAAGCTAGGAGACCCCAATGAAATCCCTATCCTGAGAATCCCTGGCCTCCACATTGGCTCCTTTAGTCTTGTCCAGGGATTCTTAGACCATTGTTTGATAAATTAACCCTTTATCCATTTAGATGATCTCAATTATAGAAGGAAATATTGACTTCAATCTCCTGTGTCCCTTTCATTTTAGTGTAATGAAAAAAAGTACCAAAATATTCAAAAAGAAGAAGAAAGCATATGTAAAAACACTCTTATATGTGGGGCTGAAAATGTCACCAGGCACCCAAATGTGGGGCACCATGGAGGGACATTCCTAGGGTCCCAGGTCATTTGGTTTGGGATGTAGGCTTAGGATGAGAAGGAAGTTGCTGCTATGGACAAAATAGTCAGTGCTGCAAAGAACTTACAGGTTCTCCGTGGGTGTTTAGGGTTTGAGAGGTGACTTTAGAAGTTTCTGCTCGAAAGGATCTTTTAAGAACACTACCCGCCCCCTTTTAGCATTGTACAAGCATCTGTATGATCAAGGATGAAGTCCCCAGCACCACTGAGGCAGGGAAGACCCAGGAGATGTGGTTCTTGATGCTGTCCTTGACTTTAGCAGGTGCTGTCCCTCCTGGACCTTGCCCTCTTCTGCACGGCCAACTCCATCTAACCTTCTACTCTCCGCTCTTGTCTCTAACATCAGTTCACGATTCTCCCTCCAGAAAAAGAGATGAAAGGAAGGAGCCTGGTGTTAGGCCTGGGGACTGCACAGAAGACACAGAGGCTGAAGGCAAACACAGGTCAGCGTTGGTGGGAACGGGAAGCAGGGAGGGTTGGTGCCTGGGGAGCTCAGATTTCAGGTCTCTCCAACACACCAGACAGTTCTCTCCTCACTAGGGGAAGCCTCCTCTGCAAGGCTGGAGTCTGACCTTGACTTGGCTGTCTGTTGGGTCTGGGGTGGGGAGGTGAACACTGAAGTTCACCCACTTAAAGTCTCTGTTCCCTTGCCTGTTATGCCAAGCCCAGCACCATGTTCTAAAAGTTGGTCTTAAAAATTAAAATGCAGGAACCGCAGACACAGGCCCTGGATATTTTCTCTAAAGTGTCGACGTCCTTACATCAGTGCTGCCAGTTAAAAAATAATCCAGAGTCTCTGGCTTCAGATAAAAATTTGCCAAACAACACATTCAAGACACAATTGCCTCTGAAATATTTCATGAGGCAGGAAAATAACAGCCCAATCAGGCTCCACTCATTCCACTGGAGGTGAAAAATGTTTTAAGCATATTTAGATTCTTTAGTCAGAAGTCCGTTCAACCACGTGCAACGGTGATGGGGACATAATGGAAAGAATTTTCTTCAATCTACTCTGGCATTGATGAAATATTCATGCTAAATAGCTACTTCTGAGCACCTGGAGGGATCTGGCAGCGTTTTACAAATGGGCTTGTTTTCCTAATACACACACAGCCCCTTGCCTCCTCGGCTGAATTAATCTGAGTCCGTGTTCTAGGTGTAAGAACATAAGCTCCAGTAATGTTGTTTTCCGAATCTGGAAGAGTTCAAACCCAATAAATGGCCTTTAAGAAAGCCCCTCCTCATAAAGACCCCTCTCTCTTGATTTCTTTTCTTTTTAAATTAGATATTTTCTTTATTTACATTTCAAATGTTTTACATTTACATTTACATTTCCTGGTTTCCCCTTTGAAAACCCCCTATCTCTCCCCTTCCCCCTGCTCACCAACCCACCCATTCCTGCTTCTTGGCCCTGGCATTGCCCTACACTAGGGCACAGAGCCTTCACAGGACCAAGGGCCTCTCCTCCTGTTGATGACTGACAAGGCCATCCTCTGCTACATATGCAGCTGCAGCCATGGGTCCTTCCATGTGTACTCTTTGGTTGGTGGTTTAGTCCCTGGGAGCTCTGGGAGTACTGGTTAGCTCATATTGTTGTTCCTCTTATGGGGCTGCAAACCCTTTCAGCTCCTTGAGTTCTTTCTCTAGTTCCTCCATTGGGGTCTCTGAGCTCAGTCCAATGGTTAGCTGAGAGCGTCCACCTCTGTATTTGTCAGGCACTGGCAGAGCCCTTCAGGAGATAGCTATATCAATCTCTTGTCAGCAAGCACTTGTTGGCATCCACAATTGTGTCTGGATTTGGTGACTGTATAGGGGATGGATCCCCAGGTGGGGCAATCTCTGGATGGCCTTTCCTTCAGTCTTTGCTCCACGTTTTGTCTCTGTATCTCCTCCCATGGGTATTTTGTTTCCCCTTCTAAGAAGGACCGAAGTATCTACACTTTGGTCTTCCTTCTTGAGCTTCATGTGGTCTGTGATTGTGTCTGGGGTATTCGGAGCTTCTGGGCTAATAACCACTTATCAGAGAGTGCATACCATGTGTGTTCTTTTGTGATTGGGTTACCTCACTCAGGATGATATTCTCCAGATCCATTCATTTCCCTAAGAATTTCATAAATTCGTTGCTTTTAATAGCTGAGTAAGTACTCCATTGTGTAAATGTACCACATTTTCTGTATCCATTCTTCTGTTGGAGGACATCTGGGTTCTTTCCAGCTTCTCTTGATTTCTAAGGCTACCACAAATATGCTGACCAAAAGCAGTATTTGGCTTATGGATCCGGGTTCCCGTCCATCACTGGAGGGAAGTCAAGGCAGGAACTGAGCCATATCACAACCAGAGTGAAGAGCAGAGAGAAATGAAGGTATTCCTGCCACATGCTTGCTGGCTGCTCATGCTCAGCTAGCTTCTGTCACTCTTGGGCAGCACAGGACTCAGCCTAGGAAACATTGCCACCCATCTTCAGGGTAGGTCTTCCCACTCCAGTTCCCAGCTAAGACAGTCCTCTTCAGACAAACCCACAGGCCCATTGATCTGGACAATTTCCCAGTAGAGACTCCTTTCTCTGGTAATTCCACTTTGCGACAAGTTGACATTTAAGATCGATCATCATACCCACCCATAGACGGACAATCCCTTGCACATCTAGTGGGTATTGCAGAGTGTTGGCTTTGGGTTCCTGCCATGACAGTCACACAGAGCTACCCACAGAATGGAGAACCCTCTGATCTAGCTCATTGACCCACACTTCCCTTCCTTGTCCCTAGTTCTTTTGGGGATATTTTCTGATCACTTTAGGTCAGTGCAGACAAATTGTTTTAAACTTTAATAGATGGCGTGTATTGGTAAACGCTCTCACAGTAAGCCTGCACCATCTCTTCTTATTCCAAAGGCTCAGGGTGACCTCAGGGAAGAGACGGGCCTACCTTTTACTCATCACCTGATACATTTGTCACTGGAGTGGAAGGGATGCCAGCTCCCTTTTTCCCTGGCAGCCCAATTACCTCATTAGCTGGCAGGAGACTGTGCTGGCTGCCAATGTGGACAGTGCTGCTACCCGGCCGGCAGTGAAGCATGATATCACAGGTGCCAGCCAAAGGAGACAGTTAGACAATAGTGATGGTGCTGGGCTATTCTGGGGTAGATACGGAGACAGTGTACAGCTTTATCAACTGGATAAGCAAGTGGTTCTGTCCTTTGTACTTCTCAGGTGGCATGCCTCTTTCTCAGACATAATAATATACATTTAAAACATGTTTTATTTATTTGTGTGTGCACAGGGCCCATACATATATGTGGAGGCCAGAGGGCAACCTCTACATCAGTTCTTGCTCCACTATGTAAGTCCTGGGGTTCAAACTCAGTTTTGGAAGTAAGTGTCTTTACTGCTGAGCCATCTTTCCTGCCCAACAGGAACTTGTGGAAGGCAAGGTAGTCAGTCCTTTCAGCCTGGACCCACTCTCTGGATTTGGTCTAGTTTCTTTGTTTCTTATTTGTTGTCTATTTGTCAGTTTTGGGGTCTTTGTAATGGCTGCAAACTGTAAAATTAGAAAGCTATTTCCCAGGGCTGGAGAGATGGCTCAGGAGTTAAGAAAACGAGTTGTTCTTACAGAAGGCATGGGATCAATCCCTTACAGCAACTCTAGCTCCAGGAACTCTGATGCCCTCTTTTGGCCTCAGTGGACACCTGTAGTCATGTGGTAACACACACACACACACACACACACACACACACACACACACACACACACACGAGTCTTTTTTTTTTGTTTGTTTGTTTGTAAGAAAGCTATTTTCTACCCCAGCTGCCAAAGTCAACTGCTCTCCTTACCCCATCAATTTTTAGATATTCTGTATGACTGAAGCCTAGGACTGATTATTCCCAGTATTTACACTGAGTAATCCCCTCTTCTGAACATCTGCATTGCTTCTATGTCACAGTCGTCGCATCAACACCCCTGGTACTATCTATCCCTGCTATCTCCTTTCTTGAAGATGCTTTAATTAAGATGCCGGGGTAGCAGTAGCTGGCTTCTGCGATAACCTCTTTTATGTTGCTCTGTTCAGTGGCACCTGGAATTGGCAAAGTGTCTTTTATCTCCTGGCTCCTTTTCCCTCTCCTCCCTTTGTTCTATGTTTCTTGTTGGATCACAGGTCTTCACATTTTAATTCATCCCCATCTCTCTTCCACACGATGCCGTTTACATTAATAAATTCGTCTCCACAATGACTGGCACGCTGTCGCCTGTCTCCCGTCTCCCCACGCACATCATTGATTATCGTGTCCTTTGAAGATTCAAAGGTGCGTCAGATCTACCATGAAAAGAGACAGGGGGGAGAAATAATAAGAAAGAAAGAAACACATTTGATATTCTCCCACATCTGAGTCTTCTCTGGGCTGGGTCGTTTTGATGTCGTGATGGTAAAACAACTGCTTAAGGAAGAGGTACGCGTAATAAATATTCAATTGCTGTGTAATTCACATTCTTCCCTAAAAGGCGCGAGGGCCCGCTCCTCTTTGGAAGTCACGGTTGGCAAATGTAGACACTATTTGATGGCTGAGCTCTGAAAATCTTCTCTGGAACCTGGCAAGCTATGTCTGCATCCCAGTTGCTCTTTGAACTTGCCACAGGAAACGATGGTTCCACTTCATTTGGTTTGCTTCCCTTCCACATCATGCTCTTAACTGCTCCATGGGCGTTCAGAAATATCTGCAAGCCGGTGACTTCTAGTGCACAGAGACGGTGTTTTGAGTTTGCTCTGCATTAGGTGTGGACCTTCTGGATGCCTCTGGTCTACACTCACACAACATTTGGGACATCCCACTGAACTCTGATGTTCCAGATGAGGAGACTGAGGCTGGGGAATTTTAAACATGCAGCTCAGGCACACAGGCCTTGCAGAGTGGATGAGAGTGTGATGTTGAACTCAGGTCATTGTATCTGATGTCTAGATAGTAATCTGCTCCACCTCCTGATAGCTGCATGGCTCAATTTCCCTGTGAATAGTTTTCATTACTGAAAGAATTTTACTTAATCAATCGTTTCCAGGGAAATAATCACATTTATCTGTGATCTGGTTCTTGGATTCAATCTTCAAAGTCTCTTTTGAATTTAACTGCCCCTCCTTATTCACAGCTACCACTCTGGTCTTAGCCAATATCAGTTTTTAAAAGTTATTTTTATTTCATGTGTCTAAGTATTTTGCCTTCATGTCTGTATTTGTACTGTGTATACAGTGCTCACGGAAACCAGAGGGGGGCATTGGATCTCTTGGAACTGGAGTACCAGTTGTTGGGAGCCACCATGTGGGTGCTGAAAACTGAACTTGGATCTTCTGTGAGAGAAGCCAATGCTCTTAACCACTGAGCCATCTCTCCAGCTCAATCTCCCTCCCCTGTTTTGTTTTTGAGACAGAGTCTCACTGTGTATCCTTGGCTGTCTTGGAGCTCACTATATAGAGCAGCTTCACCTTGACATTATGGAGATCTGTAGGCCTCTGTTTCACAGCTCTGGGACTAAAGATGTTTATCAGCACCGATATGTGACCTTGCCCCTGTGTTTCTTCCATCACTCTCCCAGCAGCTAGAGTCCTATTAAAACAGAAGCTGAGTGAGTCTACTCTTCTTGTGGGACCTGCTAACATTTGAGTAAAACATATGTTTTCATTGTCCCAGGACATGCTAGGTAAAGTACCCCATGTCCCTGTCACCTGAGCTCCCCGAAAACACTCTGTCTCAGTCTAACTGCATAGACATCTTGGGGGTATTTCAGATACATTCCCACTTCAGGGCCTTTGCACTGGCTGTTTTCCCCATCCAGAATGCTCTTCCCCAGATATCTGTCTTATTTATTATTGGTGCAAACACAGCGGCTAAAATGGTACAGATTTCTTAGGTTACGCTTGCGATGGGAGGGATAGGTGTACCAGCAGGCTAGAACAGGCTGGGACCTGGGATGGGTTCTTATGGAGTCTATAGAGGAGATTGCCTAGACACTAGAGCAGTGGTTCTCAACCTTCCTAATGCTGCGACCCTTCAGTCAGTTCCTCATGTTGTGCTGACCCCCAACCACACAATTATTCCCATTGCTACTTCATGTCTGTAATCTTGCCATTGTTATGAACTGTAATCTAAATCTGTTTTCTAATGGTTGTGTGTGCCCCCTGTGAAAATATTCCAAAGGAATCTCCCTCCAGATTGAGAACTACTGCTCAGAGGCTCTCTACACCCCTGAGTTAATAGCCTCCACCTCCAAACCTAGGGGGTACTTTTGTCTTCCTGTTGCTTCCTAATCCCTCTTTTGAGGAAGCTGCAGCTACCTTGAACCTTAGGACAATGCTGGACACTCAAGATAGCTATCCTTAATCACATTTGTGTGGGAATGTGCATACATTCCAGTGTGTGCATGCATTGGGAGGGGGGTGGCGATGAGAGGTCAATCTCAGGTGTCATTTCTCGAGAGCATTTATTTATTTGTCTATTTATTTATTGATTGATTTAAAGACAGGGTCACCCACTGGTCCAGAACTCACTGACTTGGCTAGGCTGGCTGACCTAAGAGCCTGGAGATCTGCGCCTCCATTTTCCCAGCACTGAGGTTACAAAGCCCACTACAGCGGGCTTCATCCCATAGGCTCTGAGGAGGTGTTTATGTCTGCATGCAAATGCTTTGCTGACTGAGATGTCTCCATGGCCCTCTTAATCTCATTTCCTTTGCCCTGAAAGGCAACATATTCTTGGGATTCAAGGATTAGCACGTGGCCCATTGTTGAGGTGGGGGTGGGGCTTATTCTTTCAACTACTGTTACTATGTTTCTCTTCATTCATATCTAAGCTTAGACAATCCTACTTTGTAGGTCCTGGTGGGCCACTCTACCTAGCGCTGACCACCCATGCTTTCTTTCTCTCTTCCCCACACAGTAATAATACTACACATATCATCACTTATTTCTCCTTTCCCACCAGAATGTAACCCCCACAGACGCAAGTCCCCACCCCCATCCTCCAGCCTAGTGCCTGGCATATAGTAGGTGTTCGATAATGTCTGGATGTGTGGATAATAATCACCTAATTTCCATCCTTTACCATGAGTCGAAATATAAAGGATCTTAATCATATTAGGAGATGAAAAACGAGAGAGAATGTAATCAACCGCGATTCGCTGAGTGCCTATTATGTGGCTTCCATTAGTTAAATGGTGTGTGAAATACAAAATTGCATCTGGGGTGGTGTCAGGCTGCCATTTATTTGCGGTGAAGGTTGCACACACACGGCACGACGCCCCCTGGTGGAGATAGGCAAGGGCTAAAAATCACCCTCTGTTCTGTAGTTTTATGCCCAGGGGTGCTGTGCCCCTTAGGACAGTGGCTGTTTCTGAGTGACACGAGGGTACTGGGGGTTGTACCCTGTGAAGGCACTACCCAGACAGTGGGAGCTGACCCTAAGTTTTAACTCTAGCTGAATGTGGCAAAGTTAAGTCACAGAGAAGGAGGTGTATTTCAGAGAGGTAAGTAATGAAGAGGAATACAGAACCAATGGTCAAGGAGCACAGTCAAACTCAGGACCACATGCCAGACAACGATGCCTTGCACTGAAGCTGGACATCTTCCTTTTGCACCCTGGCTCTGGAGTGATGGATGCTGGGTGGCATTAGAGAATTCCCCAGCCCTTCTCTGAGCTTTCATATCTTCTCCTCTGACATGGGTAGGCTTGCCTTGGCCATGCAGAGGGGTCCCCCCTAGACCTAGCATACTAAGTCCATCAGCATCCCAATGCTTTGCACTTCCTGCCCATCCTTGATTTGTATCCATAGCACCTGTTACTATCAAACGCCTCATGGTCTGCTCACTGTTATTATTTTGTCTGCCGCTCCCCCCAATGTCTAAGAGCCATACGGCAGGGATTTGCTTTCCTCTTTCACACTTAACACCCTAACCCCAGTAAACCAGAGCAGTCCCGGCACCTGTTCTGAGCTCAGACAACATATGAACCAAATGACTGATGAATTAATGGAGCTGAGAAGGCAGGGTGAGCCTGGGTGGAGCAGAAACATCCACTGAGATGCTACACTGTGTTTACTGACTGTTAGGGGAGACAGAGATGGAGGTGGGCTGATGGGATGCTTGGCTGAATGCTGACTTCCTTCTGCAGGACGACTTGGGTAATGTCAATGGACAAACTTGAAGCCTTCACCTTGAGGAGACATAGGTAAGTAACAGTGCCACCATGTCACGACTCTCAAGGCCCCTGCCCCAGTAGGCATGGTGATGCATACTTTACACATTCATTGCATTAGCTTTAAATGCAGATGGAGGCACACTCCCCCCAGCCTCAAATAATGCCTCAAAGAGAAAATAAACGTTTTGAAGAATGTCTGGATAGGGTTATTTTCCAAGGATTAAAAAAAAAAAATCAAAATAAAGCCTTTAGCTTCTAGAAGATTCTCATTAAGTAATGTCTGTCATTATCAGATTGATAGCTAAGGCAGAAGGGTAACACTGAGCATTTTGTACATTCTCTCTGTCTCTGACTCCTTCTGTCTTTTCTCTCTCCTATAGACTGAGTTTATCCATCACGTCACCTTATCCTTCCACTTTTACCCACAGAAGCACGTATCCTCTGTTGGATATGCTGAATGATACCAGAAGAGGAGACACACAGGTCACTAAAGACTCTCCCTGGATGTCTTGTAAGATCATGCACATTTTATATGTTTATAAAAGCCATGATCTCTAAATAAGAGACTGAGACATGGGAGAGTTGGGGATCACCTGAAGAGCAGAGTCTTTCCACCTTACCACAGACCTTTGGCAATAGTGGTGCCGCCTTGCTAGATCAATACCTTGAT
>JADRCD010143228.1:927-12818 GCA_019843815.1 Montemys delectorum | reverse complement strand
TGTTGTTGTTGTTGTTGTTGTTGTTGTTGTTGTTGTTGTTGTTGTTCAAACACTTTATTCAGGGGCTTGGGGAGGAAAGGGTGTGGAAGTCCACGCTGTCTGCTGGCCTGCGCAGGGCAGACCTTACTGATCTCTCCGTCACCAAGAGCCAGAAAATCTTTTTTAAGTTGCATCTGGAGAAAACATAGACAGGCTTCTCTTGTTGTCATTCCCTAAACACTACATATGACGACCACTCACAGCATTTTCATTACATTGGTGATCATCAGTTATACAGATGTGAGTGATGCATATTACAGCACTCTGCCATCTTCTATAAAGGACTGAGCATCTGTGAATTGGTGAGGTCCCAGAGCTCATGCCTGCAGAAGCTAAGGAATGATGTGTCAGGTCTTAGAATAAAAATAAGACAAGTTGATATGAGAGATGGATGAAGATTTTAGGCAAGAGTTTTCAAAGAAATTCTCTGTGGTGAGGTGAAGTTTGACTCCTAGATAACAAGGAAGAATCATCGATGGTCAGGACTGAGAGGACACTCAGGACAGAGGGAGCCCTGTGGAAGGAACGAAGTTACGAGTGGCACATTTCAAGAGTATAAAGTACGAAGCACAGCTGTGGTGGGGAGAGCAGAAAGTATAGTGCACAAGAAGGCATAGCCCACTGGATCCTACAAACCCTCGTACAGAGTTTTGGTTTTAAGTAAAATGGGAATTCACTGAAGGCTTTCTGTCAATGTGGTCTTGCAGATCGAATAAAATAATTTGCACACAGCCCTTAGCAGAACATTCACAGAAGCTCATGGCATGCAGCGATTTTACCACATGATAAGACCTGACCTGTGCCGCCATGAAGTCGAAAAGCATTCGTTCTTATACAAAATCCAGGTTCCGGTTACTACAGGATTGGTGGAGTGAGAAGGGAGGCTGGGGAGCAGATAGGCATCAGCATATGACCACAGGACATCAGTACAGGTGCTTTACCATGTGTCCTTCAGTGGTTCCATTCTCATCATGACCACCAGTGATACTGAAGGCCAGCTCTGTCCATTTCAGTGACACAGCAATTTGCTCTTGGCAAAATGACTCTGAAGGAATACTCCTACATGTTATGATCATCAAAAAGAGACATCATCTCATTGGGCATGGTGGCTCATGCCTTTAATCCCAGCCCTGTCCAAGTTCAGTAGATCTCTGAGACTTAAAAGCCAACCTGCTCTTTGGAGTTCCAGCCCAGCTAAGTCTGTGGAGTGAACCTCACTAGTAAGAAAGAAGACATTGTATCATGAATTAATAGTTAAAGCACTCATCCAGAGAACCAGAGTCACGTTCCTAGCACCCTCATAGGGCAATTCACAACTTCTAAATCCAGCTCCCGTGGATCTGACACTCTCTTCTGGCCTGTGGGGGCACCCAAATGTGCATGTACACAACCCACACATACACATAAACAATATCGGTAAATATTTTATAAAGAAGAAAGAAATGACCCTGTCATTTCCCCAAGAGCATTGTGTTTAGTAGACTATCCATCTCGCAAGTTCAGTGAGGAGGCCTCCATCCATTTGTCAGACCTGGTGGAAGCACTCACTGGCTGCAGACATGGAGATGTCCATTTCAAGCTGGACCTGTGTGAATGTGCCAAGGGTCTTGTTTTTCTGGCCTCACTTTACTAACCATGCCTTCTCTCTCTGTAAGAACACCATATAAAGCTGCCCTTTCCTCATGGATCATCTCGTTTACTAAATCATGGTTTATTTTTTTCCTCAGGATATCACATGCTATTTTAGAGTCAGTTTTCAAAAGGTCTTAAATGACTTGGCTCCAAGTTGGTTTTATATTAAGGGAAGGAAGCAGTGTCCCAGAGTCTCAATCAGCACCTTAGCAAATAGGCTTTGGCCTCCCTCAACTGCCCAGAGGTTGAGCAGCTAGTAGACGGCTGATAGCAAAGGTTAATGTCTTCCCAATGATCTTCCACATTTTCCAAGTCTTACCAAACACAAGATGATGGTTTGCAGCCTTGGGAAGGAGCATGAAGAGGATAGGTGAGCATTCTGTAAGACCAGCTGCCTCATCCCACAGAACTCCTCTGGGTGCAATTAAACAAACTTTGTGGATGCTCTGAGAGCAGTACTCTAGCTACCAAGCTGGCTTTCAAGTGTGTTGTCAAGATCTGCATCCAGGTCATTGCAACATTGCTTCCAATCCTTACTAACTATTGGTCTTCCGTGAATGCCAAAATCTCATTCATGCAGATTATATACAGGAATGAAGATTTCTACAAAATGATTCTCCAGACAAGGAAAGAACACCCTATCAACAATCAACTGATGCTTTAAAAGTCCATCCCATATTTTGTTGAATTTACATGTGATTTAAAGATAGCTGCTTAATTAGGGTAGAGCGCTTGTTGTATTGTGTTTATTCATAGACAACCGTCCCTCCTAGTGACTCAGTGGCTTCACTGACTGGCCTCAGTTAAGTCTCTTTAGCTTTAGGGTCTTCTTATGTATGGCAGGTCCTTGTCTATCACTTGTCTATCACTGTTACTTCTTGATATGATCAATAAATCTGACTGCTCTTAGCTCATGCATGTTCATATATGTTCTTATTTGTTCTATGTGATCAAGAAGACTACACAGCTTATGGAAATTAAAAGTATTTTACAACAGCTCTTGGTCCAAAAGACTTCAGTGGAGAGTCACTGATGCATTACATATCACTGGTGAGAGGGGAATATATGGGCTTAGAAAAAGACCTTTTCCACGTTCACCTTTTCCTTTGCTATTGGGATTTTTGACAAAGTTGAATATCATCTTGACATGAGTGGTGGTCGTTAGATCTTCTAAATGTATTTCCTTACACCTCTCCTTTCTCTCTCACAATTCCTAAATAAGGGCTCCTTTCTCCTTACAGGGTTCATCCCTAATTGCTAGACTTTATCTTCCTGTGTTACCACTGTATAACAGTATTACAGAGGTGGCTGTCTTCTGGAAGGTCATTTTGGTAGCCATTCCCTTCTGTCTGCATGGAGATCGCTGTTCTGACTTAACGTTCTCCTCTGTGACACAGCTGGGCATGTCATCAGAAGAGAGAGGCTCTACTAAGGAACAGGAAATGGGCTGTCACATAGCAATGAGAAATGAGCAGTTCTATCAGACTGCTACATAAATAGACACATGGATCCGTTCTTAATTTTACTCCCTGAGGCTAATGACTGACCCCACTGAAAACCCTAGTGGTAATCATGGCAATTAAAAATAGCCACAACATTAAGAATAGGACAAGTGAGAATGACAATGGCTAATAAGCATTTGAACCATCAAGCATCTTTTGCAGTCCGATCACAGAAATAAACTCTGTCTCATGGACTAAGTACCTAAAAGTAACTATGGACCAGCTGGACGTGGGACATACGCCTCCAAGCCCAGCATTTGGGGGCTGAAGAAGGAGAATCACAAGCTGGAGGTGAGCTGAGGTTATATACTGTAACCCTGTCTCCAAAACCCAAGGGCCGGGCTGTAGCTCGGTGGTATAACACTTAGCGTTTACGCCCACTTGGGGTGGGCGTAGGGAGGAGGTTGGAGAGATGGCTCAGTGGTTAGTCTGAGCTAAGAATGAAAATCTCTGGATGCCATGTGCTGACTCCTTGTTCCGTGACAAATTTGTAATTTTGCCTTTGGATCAAGCCAGGTATCAAAGTCTTATTCTTTAGGGAATTAAACTTGATAAATTGTCCTTTAAAAAGAATTTATTTTTTAATGTATATGGGCATTTTGCTGGCATGTACGTCTGCGCACTCCATGTATGCAGTGCTCATGGAGGCTAGAAGAGAACATCTGATCCTCTGGGACTGGGCTTGCAGACAGTTGATAGTGGCCAAACGGGTGCTGAGAAGTGAACCTAGGTTCTCTGCAAGAGCAACAAGTGCTCTTGATGGCTGAACTCAAGGCCACAAGTTGTCTTTTTTTCTTTTCTAGCATATCTTCTAATGTGAAAAATTAAGAGAAATACTAAAGGGCCTAGAGAGATTGCTTAGTCCTAGAAAGCTTGAGGGCTTGGGACTCACTATATATATCTCAATACTGAGGCTATGAAGACAGGTGAATCCCTGGGAGTCACTGGCTAACTGTCCAGTTCTAGGGCAGTGAGAGACCCATCTTAATAACAAAATGGACAGCTCCTGAGGACCTGTACCTGAGGATGACTTCTGCTTTCACACATACATGCACTCACATGAACACACACACACACACAGAATAAAAAAAAGCAGACCACTGTCATTTCTGTGTGCCTGGTTTTGTGGTTGTCAATAATTTTATTACATGGCACTTTTCTTACGTGATCTATAGGAAATTGTGTTTCATTATTCAACCAGTTTTTTAAACAATATATATATGCACATATATATATGAGTACACTATAGCTCTCTTTAGACACGTCAGAAGAGGGCACTGGATTTCATTAAAGATGGTTGGTTGTGAGCCACCCACCATGTGGATGCTGGGAATTGAACTCAGGACCTCTGGAGGAGCAGTCGGCACTCTTAACCACTGAGCCATCTCTCCAGTCCTCAACCATTGTTTATAATGCTATGATCTCCATGATTGTTAAACTCTCTTTTTGTTTTAGAACCGAAGGTTAGCCCACTTTCACCAGCTCCAGGAGGGCTTTGACACAACATTTCTTTGTGGTATTTTGAACATTTATTCTTCTCAGTTTCTTGCTTTTACTGTAGCTGTTTGCCTCAATTACCAGTTTAAAAACACACGTGCATGTGCACACACAAAGTCAGGGTGATACATACCTAAAATATCAGCACTGGAACACTAAGACAGGAGAACTCTCCGGAGTTCAAGGTCAGCCTGGGTTGCAAGCAGAGTTCCAGCATAAGACGCCCTGAGATCCCATGCAGAGATTAGAATGCTAATGGTGCCCATAGGTTTGGAAAGGATTAGGAGGTGTGGCCTTGGAGGAGGTGTGTTACTGTGGGCGGGCTTTGACGCTCCACAATACTCAGGCCTTTGCCAGTATGCTCTCTCTCTTATCTGCCTAGCTGTGGATCAAGATGTGAGCTCTTAGCTCTCAGCTTTGCCCTGCCATCACGTACTCTAGCCCTCTGAAACTGGAAGACCAAGTGAGCACTTTCTTTTATAAATTGTCTTGGTCATGGCATTTTTTGTCAATGGAAAAGTAAAAGCAACTAAGGCACCCTATCTCAAAGATAACAAAAGACATCTATCTTGACTTATTTAGATTAACTGATGGAATTCAGTGGGATATTCAGTTTCAAAGTATATGGGTTTGAAGATGATTTCAAAAGTTAGAATTATTATTTCAGAACTTAAAAAATTTAACATAGGAAGAATTTACTATTTTTCAATTAATTAGATGTATTTATTTATTCTGTGTGTGTGTGTGTGTATGTGTGTGTGTGTGAGCGTGTGTGTGAGCATGTCCATGTCAGCTTGAGGGAGTTGCTTCTATAGCTTCAGCATGTGGGTCCCAAAGATTGAACTCTGATGTTCAGACTCAACAGGAAGCACCTTTACCTAATGAGCCCTCTCTCCTGCCAGAATTTACAGTTTGTTGCTTGAACTAAAAAAACACAACCACACTATGAGTAACACAATGCCAAAGCATAAAACTTGTGAGTGTCTTACATTATTATATACAGATGTCATTAAAAAAAAAAACCTGGGTGGGCCGTGGTGGCACACGCCTTTACACCCAGCACTTGGGAGGCAGAAGCAGGTGGATTTCTGAGTTCGAGGCCAGCCTGATCTACAGAGTGAGTTCCAGGACAGCAAGGGCTACACAGAGAAACCCTGTCTCGAAAAAAAAAAATCAAACTACTAAACATTAATATAAAAATGTAACAGTGAACATTGAAGGCTAACATAATATTATTGACAGTACCTTTTTTGAGGAGTGACATTCACAATTTTTTTTCCAAATATTTTATATGTGGCTTAATGGAAGACAACTTGGCTCCTTGTGCTTTTCACAATCATACTGTGAAATACTGAACACCCCATAGGCCTTCACAACTCCCCTCGAGAAAAGAGGAGACACCTCTGTATTAGTATGAAAATGGGCCCTGAGAGGGTGTTGGAGAGCCGCAGAGGTGTCTAAACCAATCTTTCTTTGGGAACCACTGATCTTTGACTTTGTCTTCCAATATAAACTGTTCACTTACTTTGTCGTGTTAGGTGACAAGAAAGTATTATTTTCATGGTTACATATTTTAAACGCTTATTAGAAAAAATTGTAATTGATGGTACAGTTGCAATTATGAATCTGTCCCAACTGAAAGACAACCTTGATTTCTGTTATGCTCAAAGACTCACCAGGGCAGGAGATGCTTCCATTTATGGTATTTTTTATTGTAAGAGTGTTTTACTTTCTCTATGAAAGTATTCTGTTTACATTAAGTACGTTGATTTGGAAAGATATAGCAGAGGTATGTGGAAAAGATTCTGGGGGAGTGGAGAGGATGTTTTTTTCTTTTATACAAAGTGGTTAAATAGTTGCAATCTGCCAATCTAGGGTAGAAATTGTTGCTTTAATATTTATTGGCATAATACCTCTGGCGTATTACTTAAATTGTGGACGTCAATTTTCCTTCCATAAAGCAAAGATTAATACTCGTTCCTAAACTTGACCAATAACAAAGATAACTACACTTTAAGCAAACCACTTAGAACAGACGTGCACTCGACCAGTTGCAGTCGCTGTTACTATTTCAATTATCACCTTCGAGCCTTCAGAACTTCCTACAGTGTCCAACACCAAAGGACGGCCATGGGTGCTTTGCAGGGACGAGGGCAGGCGAGCTTTGAGAAGAAAAGGCTAATCTGTCCCGGCGCTGGATCTGCAGGATTAAGTGCAAATGAAAGTTAAGAAGTGGGGTGTCCGCCTCAGAAATGTCACAAGCCAAACGTCCTGACCAGTCTACTAAGACAAGGAACACGAATTGGTTGTGCGAGCTCCGGGTTTGGCCTGGTGGTTCGATTTGATCAGGGATCGACCGATTGGGTCTGTCTGCTGGAACCGCTCCAAGGAGCGCGCTACTTCTCGCGATACTTCAGACGAGACGATGGAGAGAAGGGGCGGGGCGACCGGACGTAGAGGTGCGTGAGGCGGCGCCAAGGCCCGTTCCCAGCAAGCTGTGCGCGGCGCACCTTGCTTCCTCGGAGTGTCGGAGCGAGCGCGTGAGCGGTTGATTGCCGGCTAGCATGGCGCTTCACGTCCCCAAGGCCCCGGGCTTTGCCCAGATGCTCAAGGATGGAGCAAAAGTAGGTGGCATGGAGAGATCGTGCGGTTGGGGGGCGGGTCTGCGCCTGCGGCGCCCGCGAAAGGCCTGCCTGCCTGCCTGCCTGCGTGCGACCGCGCCGCGCTCCGGGATCGAGAAGGTTCTGGAAAGGGAGGTGTGCTCCGGATGCCCTGTCGCTGAAACCGTGGGCATTTTGGCATTCCCCCAGCGACTTCGAGTTTGCATCCCTGCTCTACCTGGCCCTGGCTGTGAGATGGAGCCCACGGGCCCCGCCCTTAACGGGAGCTGGCGATGCAGTTAATGAACTTGGGCGGAATTGATAACTGGTTGTAGGGCCCCGGCTTGTAGGATGGAAATGACCGGGGTCCGGCATAGGAAACCTTGGGCCTCCTCTTGGCTGCTTCCTTCCAAAAGATAATCATCGACGATCCGGAGACGTCCGATCCCAACTCTTTTACTGAAAACCCACCTCTGGAAGTTATGTTTCCTTTACCTTTTCTGAGTTGAGGAGACTGAGCCAGAGGCTGTTACTACCTTTCCATTCTGACTGCCCGATTTCGTAGCCTACAGAATAAGTGAAGCCCCAGCCCAGATCGAATAGTGTTATCCCTTAGAACATGGTTTCAGGAGTGATTTTTCTTTCTTTTTTTCCCCTTTGGTAAACGGTCACACTGCTTATGGAGCGATTTGTCGCAAGCTGCCAGATAATTTTGTTTTGTCTTCCATATTTCTACAACTTGTAGAAATGGATAAGGGAGTTGAATTTAAGGTCTTAGGGGAAATAGAGGATCCTTAACAGTTTAGAGAGCTCCCATCTCCTTTGTAGTGATAATTTGGCATACTACATGGATGTAAGGATTTAATGTAAGTTAGTACGTTCTGGAAATGATACTGTTTCCCCTTGAGGGGTGGTCATAGTTTCCAATTTTCACAGGCTAGCACTTGAGCACAGAGATACTTTATGTAAATCACTACAGTCGTAGTGAAGACAAATTTTAAGTACCTCCACCCCAAACTTAAGTTAAAAGCTAGTACTAATGGGCTGGGATTGTAGCTTAATGGTAGAGTGCTTTCTTGTGCTTAATCCCTGGGTAAAGGCGGAGGGAAGAATAGTTGTTAATTAGCTGGGTGAGTCTAAATAATCTGTCAAGTAGGAACTGTTAATTATCCCATTATTTTACAGATGGGAAAAATGACCAGGCCCAGTGCAAATTAGGGGGAAACTGAGGCTGTTCAGACTCCATCTGATGAATGCGTATGTGGTCCTGGCTATTTATTAGAAGCATCCTGTGATTGGAAACTCTTAACTTCATTGTCATATTTAAGCAGACATTTTCTTTTGCAGCATTTCTCAGGATTAGAAGAGGCTGTGTATAGAAATATACAGGCCTGCAAGGAGCTTGCTCAGACTACTCGTACAGCATATGGACCAAATGGTAATGTCCAAATTCAGGCTGTGTTGCCGTGCAGTGACTGTTAGCTGTCCATTGTGTCCTACAGGGTTAGTGTATAGAGCAGGCCGTACACGTTGTTTTAGGTTTGGTGGCATTAATGTGCTTCTAGCTTTTAGTCAGAAATTCAGCTTTATGGAAAAAAGAGAAATTTAAAATGTCACTGTTATCCTATTAGGTTATAGGAAAATTTAGCATGCTCACTACTACATAGTTCTTTATTGAGGAAAGGGTTGAGTAGTCTGAAGAAAATAACAGAGTGTAAGTAAACTCTTCCTTCCCTTTAACCACCAGTTGAATTAAAGATACACACAAGGAAATTAAGGATAAAAGCAAATGTGTTTCTAAGCATAGTATTTTTGTATGTGTTGACTCCTGTTTATTGAGCACTTCTTCCATGCTAAGCGTGTGGGTGTTTGGTTGGGGAGAGCCCACGAGGTGACCTAAACAGATAGTGTGATGGTGATCTAAAACAGATAGTATGTTCGGAGGGTTAAAAGTCAGTGTTCCTTCTTGCTCATGTTTTCCTGGGTTTGGGAGAGTATTTGAATAGTAATGTATTCTTTATTTTCTTTGCAACTATTTTTCAGGAATGAATAAAATGGTCATCAATCGCCTAGAGAAGTTGTTTGTGACAAATGATGCAGCAACTATTTTAAGAGAGCTAGAAGTAAGTTTTGTTTCAAAACCATAAAAAAATCCAAGACTCTAACATAGGTGAAACTGTATTTTAATTTAAATGAGAAAAGGCTGTTTCTTCCTCAAGTTTATTGTAAAGACTTATAAGTGACCTTTCTAAGTTTACCAGTTTAGCTACTCAAACTCTTAAATTATTTGTTTATGGATGGGTTGTAGAGTATTTCTCTGATGATCAGGTTTATTATTCTATAGGTTGAGTCTAATATGAATTCTCCAGTGGTATAAAAATAGCTGGTCAAGCTGGGCTGTGGTGGCGCACGCCTTTAATCCGAGCACTTGGGAGGCAGAAGAGGGTGGATTTCTGAGTTTGAAGCTACCCTGGTCTACAGAGTGAGTTCCAGGACAGTCCGAGCTGTTCAGAGAAACCCTGTCTCAAGGGAAAAAAAATAACTAGTAAATATTGATGCTTTGTTTTACATAATAGTTTGGCATTTTCCTTTTTTTCCTGAAGTTTTGTTGTCTTAGAGGGTGTAGAATAAATACTTAGAACAGGGGTAAGAGGAGGCCCTATTAGACCCTGTAGGTTAGTATTGGAGGAATGTGTAAATCTATGTTTTAAAGAAAATGAGAAAAATTCACATTTCTCTAACATAATTTGCTAAGGAAAAATTTAGCTTCACAGAATATTTATGGAGGGATTTTTCGTGGTAAATGAAGTGAGGAGGACTGGAGTTCAGAGTGTGTACTGCTCTTGTTCAGTTCCCAGCACCCACATGAGGCAGTTCACAACATGGAATCCTAGGTCAGAGCGACCGGCCACCCCCTTACAGTCTCTAGGCACTTTATTCACACATAGACACACACAAACACACAAAAATAAAAAATCACCCTTCAAAATATTGGGTACTCATTCAGAATAACAGAGCTGTGATGTTGACTTAGAGGGTGAGTTTAAGCCTTTGATTTGTGAGAGTGGCCCGAGGAGATAGCTCAGAGCTCTTGCCTAGCAAGCACAAAGCCCTAGGTTCTCTCCCCATTACTGAAAATGTAAGTTGAAGAGTATCTAAAATTAATTCCTAAGAACTTGAGAATTTTGTGGCTTTTTAAAAATACTTTCAGGCTTGGGTATAGTTCAGTTTGTAGGTGCTTGCCTATGGTTTGATTCACAACACTGTGTAATCTGGTGTAAAAAGTGTGGTGGCTTCTGCCTGTGGTCCCAACACTCAGGAGGTGGAGGAGGCAAAAGGAGCAGTAGATCAAAGTCATCCTCAGCTAGAGTCTGAGCTGCATGGGCTATCTCAAAAAGAGAGAGAAAGAACAGAGAAAGGGGGAGTCATATGTTCCTTTTGATTTTTTATTTTTTTTTTTTTTAAAGAGCATATTTAGAAATATAAGTGGTACTGAAACTCCTGCCTGTTTTTTTTTTTTTTTTTTTGGGTTTTTTTTGTTTTTTTTTTTGGTTTTTCGTGACAGGGTTTCTCTGTAGCCCTGGCTGTCCTGGAACTCACTCTGTAGGTCAGGCTGGCCTCGAACTCAGAAATCCGCCTGCCTCTGCCTCCCAAGTGCTGGGATTAAAGGCATGAGCGACCACTGCCCGGCTCTGTTTTATTTCTTGTAAAAACTTTTGTTTGTTTTTGAGACAGGGTTTATGGGCTGGCGCTGTAGACCAGGTTGGCTTGGAACTCCAGATATCCCTTCCTGTCTCTGCCTCCTGAATGCTGGGATTAAAGGTGTGCACCAACAGGCCTGGCAAAGTATTTTTTAACTGTTAAAAAATATGTGGAGAAAATTAGCAAGATAGTGAGTGTATGAGACAGGAGGTGGGGGTGGGATGAGAATGAGGGATGGCACCGTGGTTTTATGCCACGTGGAAAACACTTGATAGATGTGTCACCATACCAGCTTCTCTTCTAAACACTGAAGTCGCTGAGTTTAACAGTTGCAAATACTTTATTTTCTAAGTTAGGTATGATTATGGTGCATTTGTGGAGCTGTGTGTAATGGGTGGCTGTCAGAAGGGTGCTTTGAAATGATTTCATTTGTGCTGGTGAGTTTGTGCTGATAAGCCATAGTTTAACATACTTGAAACTGCAACGAAATGGTCAGGTGTCATTGCCTGCCATCAAGGAAATGAATGACTTTATGTTGGTCCAAATACTAGACTTTTTCACAGTAACACCTTATATCAGGTACAGCATCCTGCTGCAAAGATGATTGTGATGGCCTCTCATATGCAAGAACAAGAGGTTGGTGATGGCACAAACTTCGTCCTGGTATTTGCTGGGGCTCTTTTGGAACTAGCTGAAGAACTTCTGAGGATTGGCCTGTCAGTTTCAGAGGCAAGTATTCATCTTGTACTTTAATTGTATTTGACTACATGTGTGTTTCTGCTTAAAGCTTAAAAAATTCAGGACTAGATGGCTAAAAACACTCATGGGCAAGCATAGGGACCTGTGTTCAAATCCCTAGAACCCATGCAATGCTCTCTTATACCTGTAATCCTCAAAAGATTCCTAAGCTTGCCTTTTT
>JADRCD010143222.1:0-17224 GCA_019843815.1 Montemys delectorum | reverse complement strand
CCCCCCAGGCCCGAGGAACGTGTTGTTCTGCACAACACCAGACGCGGCCCCAGCAGGGACCTCTCTCTTAACAGGGCTGCATGCCACAGGTGGCAGAGACGTGCTTCTGGGGCAGGGGAGCACCCTCAGCGTCCAGCCTCCATTAACGAGCGAGTGTCCAACGCCAAAAGAAGGTTGCCCCGGGAAAGGTTAAAAAAAAAAGTGTGCAGGCGTCATTTATTCCAGGCCAGTCTCTTTCCCTGATCCTGTCCCACCCCAGAACTGCCGCGACACCCACAGAGGCCGCCCTTAAGCACATGGTGGTCTTGGCAGAGTGCCTATCTGTAGGCTTAGGGCACCCTGCTGTGTCTCCCAGGAAAAGGCTAATAATGCAGGCAGTTTGCAGCCGGTCTCCAGACCACGCTCCACCACACCCAGAAGGCGGGCAACCCAGACGGTGACCCTTCTGCTTTCCCGACGCCCCTCGCCCCCTCTGGCCAGCTACCGACCACCACCACCCCCCAACGCCGCCCTCCCCGTCGCACGTGAGACTCGGGATCCCGGGGTCTCCTCCAGCCCCCCGAGGTTGCCCCGGACCCCGGCCAGCGCCTACCTCCCGGGGTGGTGCTGAAGAGCGTGCCGCCCGGGGTGGTGCTGTAGTCCCCGGGTGGGAGCTGCACGCCATCGCCGAGGGCTACGCGGCGAGTGGGGATGGCCCGGCTGGGAGTCTGGCTGCAGCTGCTGCCCGCCGACATGTCTCCTGCACGCCGCCCACGACCCTCGAGCAACCCAGCGGCACCTCGGCCCAGCCCTTCTCGTGCCCGGCCCGCCCCTTCCGCCTGGGCTCCACGCCCCCTGAGACTTGCGGTCCGCCCGGCCCCACCCAGCTCCAGCCCGCTGCCTGCGAGAGGTTCCCAGCTGCTGACCTAGGCACCTTCTTTCTGTCCTCTCCAGTGCAGGAACCCCAGTGCTGGCCCCTGGGGTTCGCGGGTTCCTCCCCGAGACTCTGGGAAGAACTAGGTAGGGATGACGGTGGTGGAACTCTCCGATTTGGTGGCAGCGTCTCAGCGCACCAGACCGCCTGCTTTCTATATTACGCTGTGACCCCTCGATCCCTAGCCGATCCTCAGAGAAGAAAGGGTGGGCTGATCTTTCGCCCTTCTTTCTTAACGCTTTCTGAAACAGCTTTCATCGTGCAGTAGGAGTCAGAGCATCGGCTGCACAACGCACATTCCTGGACTTGAAAGGAGTAGTGGAAGAGCAAAAGGGAACTAGCCCGCCAGTTGGGAACTGAGTATAAATCTGATGAGGAATGGGCAGGATCTAACCTCTGCGGACTGTGGTCTGGGAAGGATAAGAGTTGGTCAAAGATCCCAGTAGTACTTGGATTGGGTTCTCCTCCAGCACTTTGTCTGGTAGTCACTAAGGTGGGAAGGGAAAAGTCTGTGTTGATCTCTATGTGGCTGGAAATGTCTATAATCCTGGCCTTGGGGAGGCTGAAGCCCTAGGAGGATCCCGAGTTGACGGCCAGACACTTAGTGAGACTCCATCCCAACAAAACAAACCATGAAAACAATAACGACCGCAAACAGCCGAAAACCGAAGTTCAGCAAAGGACGGGTTTTTGCCCAAGATCATACAACTGTTGAATACAAATCTGAGGCTGAGGTAGGGCCAGAACCCTGTTTTCAGTGCTGTCCAGGCTAGCCTGAGAGAACACACTGGGCCACCTTCCTCCCTGTGGGAGAAGCGTTTTGAAAGAAGTTTTGCTTTTTGCCTTGTTTGGTTCCACTAGAGGCCCCAGATTTCCTGGAACTAAGATTTCAGGAAAGGGCCTGCTTATAAAGTCCAACATTCAAGCTCAACGGTCAAGAGCTAGCTACACACTTGTCCCAGCAATTAGGAGAGTAAATCAGGAGGATTCTAGCCTGTGCTACAAAGCAAAACCCTGTCTCTGACAAAAAAAAAAAAAAAAAGCTTGATCTGGGCATGCTAGCTAGCTCACAGAGTCCTAATACTGAAGAAGCTGAGATAGGAGGAGTAACTGGAAAGTTGAGTCCAAACATGGTTATAATGAGTTTGAGCCACAGCCTGGGCCAGACATGTACAACCCTGTCTTAAACCATGAAAGAGAGAGAAAACTAGGAGTGCAGTTCACTTGATAGACAGTTTACCTAGTATACTCTAAGTTCATGGTTAAACCCCAAGCATCAACATAAAAACTGAATGTGTTGGCACTTTGTAAGCTTGTGATCCCAGAACTCATGAAGTGAAGGTTGGGGGATCAGAAGTTCAAGGCCACCCTTAGCTATACATCTATAGATAAGACCCTGTCTCAATTTTAAAAAAGAATCTACAAAGAAACTAAAAGTCTGGAGAGAGCTAAGCTTGGGAATCTTTTGGCTCAGAAGCCCCATAGTTCCTTGTACAAAGATAGCTACTGTGATGGTTTGAGTAAGAATGGCTTCCATGAACAAAATACTCACAGGAGGAAATACGAAGACAAAGTGTGGAGCAGAGGAAGGAAAGGCCATCCAGAGACTGCCCTACCTGGGGATCCATCCCATATATAGTCACCAAACCCGGACACTATTGTGGATGCCGGGAAGTGCTTGCTGACAGGAACCTGATATGGCTGTCTCCTGAGAGGCTCTGCCAGAGCCTGGCAAATACAGAGGTAGATGCTCGGATGTTCGCAGCCAACCATTAGACTGAGTGTGGGGTCCCTGATGGAGGAGTTGGAAAAGTGACTGAAGGAGCTGAGGGGGTTTGCAGCCCCATGGGGGAAAGCAACAGTGTCAACAGGCCAGACCCCCCAGAGCTCCAGGGGACTGGACCACCAACCAAAGAATACACATGGAGGGATCTATGGCTCCGGCCACATATGTGGCAGAGGATGGCCTTGTTGGACATCAGTGGGAGGAGAGACCCTTGGGCCTGGGGGTGTTCAATGTCCAAGTGTAGGGGAATGCCAGAGAGGGAAGATAGGAGTGGGTGGGTGAGTGGGGAGCACCCTCATAGAAGCAGGGGGAGGGAGAAGGGGATGGGGGTTTCTGAAGGGGAGACCTGGAAAGGGCAAAACAATTGAAATGTAAATAAAGAAAATATCCAATAAAAAAAGTTAAAGTAAAAAAAAAAATGGCCCTCATACATTTGAATTTTTGGTCATCAGAGAGTGACACTACTTGAGAAGGATTAGGAGGCGTGGCCTTGTTAAACGAAATGTATCAGTGGGGACAGGCTTTGAGGTTTCAAAGGTCTAGGCCAGGCCCAGTGGCTCTCTCTTACAGCTGCCTACAGATCCAAATAAGAAACTCTCATTTACATCTCCAGCACCATGTCTGCCTGTGTCCCACCATGCTTCCCACCATGATGATAATGGACTAAACCTCTGAAACAGTAAGAAACCTCGATTGAATGTGTTCTTTTATAAGAGTTGCAGTGGTCGTGGTGGCTCTTCACAGCAATAGAACACTGACTGACTAAGACAGCTACCCCTAAGGAGTTACAGATGATTGCCAACAAGCCTGCAACCACAGCTAGGAGGCACCTGAGCCCGAGGGTAAGCACCGTTTCCCTGCCTTGGCAGTTGCATTAAGTAGCTCTCCAGTGTGAAGTAAGCTCCCCACTCCACCCCCCGAGCCTTGTGAACCACATGACCCTGAACATGATCATTTAGAGTTTTCTTACAAATTCCCTGCTCAATTCTGTCTCTTGGAGACTCATTTTGCCCATAGTGATTTCTGCCTCTTTCAGAGAAGGAACTCATTCATATCAAGTCTTCTAATTGAATAGAAAAGGATATAGGGGGCTTGAGATGGCCAAGCAGATAAAGGTACCGACTGCCAAATCTAATCTGAGTTTCATCCCTATGAAAGCGCGTGAATGGATCCCCACAAAATGACCTCTTCCCTCTACATGATCAACATAACATGTTTTTACACACACCATATGTACATACACAAAATAACTGAGTATAAATAGATTTAAGTTTAATGGATGTAAGAAGCTAGGCATGGTGGCCAACATTGGTTCTCCCTGTACTTGGGAGTTGGGAACAGGAAGATCAGGAGTTTAAGGTCCTCCTGGCCTATAAAATACCATTCAAATGCAGCCTAGCACATATGACCCTGTCTGACAGGGGAGTGGGGGAAAAAAGACACCCCCCCCTCACAGACAAGGTCACACACACTTCTCCCATCAGAAGTGTGGAAGTGAAAGATTTCTCACAAGAGCTAAGTAATCCTCCTGCAAGGGCTCTACAGGGCCAATTTTAATACTGCCTGTCCGGAGCCAGTGTTCGCAGAAAACTTCAGATTCAAGTTACCAGTGGGGACTGTGGCCCGTGTGTTTTGAAATGCTGGCTGTCAGTTGACTTCTCACAACACTGCGTCTCTGGCTTGAATAATCTGCCATAGCAGTTCCTCAAACTCAAAGAAGAGAATTACATTCCCCGGTTTTATTATAAAGAACGTTATAAAGTCTGCAGTGATCAGCCAGACTGGAAGACTCACAGGGCCAAGTGTGAGAGAAATCTTCCTACCTTTCTGCTGTTGTGTAACACGTTGCCCCCAGCTAAAACATTCCCTGCCGCAAGGAGAAGGGAGGCAGGAAAAACTCAGAAAATAAACTTACCTGACTCTGGAAGTTCAGGGAAGTTCCTTTTCTTTTCTTTTCCTTTTTAAAGATTTTGTTTTGTTTGTTTTATGTACATAAGTACACAGTCACTGTCTTCAGACACACCAGAAGAGGGCATTGGATCCATTACAGATGGTTGTGAGTCACCATGTGGTTGCTGGGAATTGAACTCAGGATTTCTGGCAGTCAGTGTTCTTAACTGCCCAGCCATCTCTGCAACCAACCCTTGGGGAAGTTTCAAAAACACTAGGAAGTTAAGAAAGTTACAAGACAAAGGTGGCCCCTCCCCTCCAAGTCCTCCCATGTTCCCACTACCACTTTCTCTCCCAAATTTCTGTATTTTGTTTTAAACCCACAGAGTATTGTGGGCATGTGCATAGGAATAGGCTACCCACTGGAAGATGTGTAGCCCAGCAGCACTCACATCCCTGAAGAAAATTGGCACACACCTTCCCCTGAATCCATCAATTGCTGGGAGCTCCTCAGCTAGGGCTGGATTTTCTAACCCCTTCGTCTG
This sequence comes from Montemys delectorum, assembly GCA_019843815.1. Taxonomy (NCBI): domain Eukaryota; kingdom Metazoa; phylum Chordata; class Mammalia; order Rodentia; family Muridae; genus Montemys; species Montemys delectorum. The sequence goes on along the minus strand of JADRCD010143222.1, from coordinate 12,090 downwards.
TGCTGTGACTTTGGCTGGTTCAATCTTGTGCACATATTGTGATTTCGGACAGAGGTATTATGTATGTGCTCCTGTGAGCTGTGGCCCTCCTGTGCCCAGAAAACGCTGTTTCACAGTAGTTGCCCCCTACCTCTGACTCTTTTGGTCTTTCCACTCTCTCCAAGATGATCCTGAGCCTGGAGGAAGCAGATGCAATAGCAATCCCCATTTAGGGCTGAACACTGTAATCTCTAAGATCTGTCTATCTAATCTGTTGTTGTTCTTGTTGTTCTTGAGATAAATTCTCACCACTTAGCCTTGGCTGGCTTGGAACTCACTATGTAGACCAGGTTGGTCTTGAACTCGTAGAGATCTGCTTGCCTCTGCCCCCAGAGTGCACAGATTAAAAGCAAGTGCCACCACACCTGGACCACAATCTCTTATTCTCTGCACACTGACCAGTTGTATATCTCTGCGTCAATCAGGATCTACTACGAAAAGAAACTTCTCTGATAAGGGTTTAGAAATGTCCTAATCTTGGGGCTAGAGAGATGGCTCAGCAGTTAAGAGCACTGACTGCTCTTCCAGAGGTCCTGAATTCAAATCCCAGCAACCACATGGTGGCTCACAACCATCTGTAATGGTATCTGAAGCTCTCTTCTAATGCATCTGAAGACAGCTACAGTATACTCAATATAAGTAAATCTTTTTAAAAAAAAAAAAAAAGAAAGGAAGGAAGGAAGAAAGAAAGAAAGAAAGAAAAGAAAAGAAAAAAGAAATGTCCTAATCTGTAGAATAAATGTATATATTTAGGGGCAGTTTGATACTATGTATGTTTAACAGAATAGTAATAATGGGATTTCCCCTAGGGCCCATGACCTACCCAGCCAGAGGTTCTGATCCTAGTTAACACTCCCAGGCAGGAGTTTCATTTATGGAATGGGCTTCAATCAAGCCAACAGTAACAGAAAAAAGGGTGTGTGGAGGAGAGCTTTTGCTGACCTCCTACCCAGCACCCTCTCTGATGGAGCCTTTGCAGCAGCTTCACAACCATTTAAGTTAACAGTATCCTCACTTCACACATAAGCAAAAGGAGATAGACGTTTGGGGTGTGGGTTTGTCTCCCTGTGCCCCAAACCCAAGTTCAAGTATCTTTATTCCCTACTTAATATGAAAACATAGGCTTAACCAACACTCCAGTGAGTTCTAAATTATGGAATGCTAAATTATTAGCCATAGCACCCATGAAATGGATGACATCTATACCTGGGGATGGGTTTTGTTGGTCTGGTTTCTTTTTTTTTTAATATTTATTTGTTTGTTTGCTTAATGTATATGAGCACACTGTAGCTGTCTTCAGACACACCAGAAGAGGGCATCTGATCCCTTTACAGATGGTTGTGAGCCACCATGTGGTTGCTGGGAATTGAACTCAGGACCTCTGGGGGAACAGTCTGTGCTCTTAACCACTGAGCCATCTCTCCAGCCCTGGTCTGGTTTCCTTCATCAGGATCTCATGGAACCTAGACTGGCCTTGAACATGCCTGTGTAAATCAAGCTGACCTTGAATTCCTGATTTTCCGCCGGAGCACTGGGGTTACGGGCATGAATCAGCACAACAGGCAACACAGTAGGTTTTAATGTGGGGCTCAAGCAACCCCAGAGAAAAGGAAAGGCAGCAATGGGGATGAAGGACAGGGTTGGGAAGCCAGTGTCACTAAGATAGACTACCACACCAGAGCCTGAGCAACACACTTTGGTGGGAGACTGGAGACTAGAAGGCCACAGAAGGCGCCCTCCGGTTTGTTTCCCACTGAAGCCTCTCTTGCTGACTCTTCCCGCCTTCCTTCCTGCTGTATCCTCCCTCAGCACAGAGGGGATGCGTTCTTTGGTGTCTCTTAATTATCTTATAAAGACACCAACCGCACCGTAGGGCAACCTGATGACCTTCTAAATCTAACTACTCTCCAAAGGTCATACCCCTCAATATTACCACAGGGGCCGAAGACTTGAGCACGCAACTCTACACAGAAGGCTGGAATGGGTTCCTTCTCTGGGTGATAACACTGGCCCTCTTCCCAGGGCCCTGGGAAGGCGCTGTGTGACTGCCTTTGTCTTCACTTCTACTGACTCACACTGAATCACACATCCATCCTTTTGGCTTCACGTCACCTAACACGACCAACACTATTAATAATGACACAGGTTTCCAAGCCGAAGGTCAAGTGTTACGCCCCTAAGTATATAGACAGAAAGGTCCTGGGTTCAAATCCACTTTCTATGTCTGTGGGCTTCACAAATCACTTTGAAAAAAGGTGACTTGAGTTGCCTATATAAAACAGTTGCCTGCCAGGGGCCTTGATGGACTTAGAGGGACTCTGAAAAGCTCTGCAGCAAAGCCTGCCTTCCGGCTCTCAGCCTAGACAGCTGCCCAAGCCCAGACATGTCCATTATCTGACACATAAAATAAGGCAAAAGGAGACATGTATTATGTGCGTTTGTGTGCTGGGGCCCATGTACTTCGAGACGATAGCCTGATCCCTAACTCCCAGGTCAGAGGTTAGCACATACACATGAGAAAGCTTGTGAATAAATAAAAAAAAGAAAGGCCTGGTGGGAAGGGGGCTCGACTGGAAGTTGATTTTTTTTGAAGCCACCGTGGAGTGTGGGAAGGGCAAGAGGAACCCAAGAGGCCACCATCCAAAGAGGGATGCCCCAGGGTTGCTTTACAGCCCTGCAGCTACTGGGCCAGGGCGCCCCCTAGCGCCTTCCTGCTTCTGCATTTTGCTTTTGTTTAACATTTGCTTTGTTACATATGCTTTGTCTAAATCTTGCCTGGGCTGGCCTTAAACTCATTATGAAGCAGAGAGGATGATCCTGGACTCCAGATCATTCCTAAAGTGTTAGGATCACAGGCATGCACCACTGCGCCAAGCCAAAAGAAATGTATTGTTAATAAAACCAATTCAGGGGCTGGAGAGATGGCTCAGTTGGTGATTAAGAGCATTTGATGCCGGGTGGTGGTGGCGCACGCCTTTAATCCCAGCACTTGGGAGGCAGAGGCAGGTGGATTTCTGAGTTCGAGGCCAGCCTGATCTACAGAGTGAGTTCCAGGACAGCCAGGACTACACAGAGAAACCCTGTCTCGAAAAACCAAAAAAAAAAAAAAAAAAAAAAAAAAAAAGAGCATTTGATATTCTCGGTAGAGAGAGGATCTGGGTTTAGTTCCCAGGACCCACATGGTGGCTCACAACCATCCTCAACTCCAGGAAATCCAACACTCTTTTCTGGCCTCCAAGGGCACCAGGCACACATTCGCTTGCACCGGCATACATGCAGCACATATACATATAAAAATAGAAATTAGTGAAATAATTAATTAAGTAAAGTCATTCCATAAACTGACCAGTAGGAGAGGCACCTAATTTCTCTGTTTTCCTTTGGCCCAGTTTCTCATCCCAGCTCCCGGCAGCCCAGCAGAGGGAGGTGCTCCAGCTCATCAGCTTCACAGTAGCCTCTTCCTTGCCAAAGAGATCTGGTTGCCAAAGCTGTGCCCTCCTGCCTCATGGTTCTGAGTTAGCAGAACCTGCCTTTGCCCTCTGCCCTGTCTGGTCCTCACGTTGGGTTAGAAAGGACTTCAGGAGCTCTTCCTAGGTAGGTGGTGTACAAGGGCAAGCATCTTATTTCTGATGAGTGAGTGGGAGATGAAGACAAATGTCTGACGAACGGAGCATAGCTTCTTCCAAAGCCGCTATCACGTAGCAGAGAAAGCTGGACTAGCATCCCCAGTGATAGGCTCCTCCCATCTCTGCAGCTAAAGAGCCTGTGACCTCAGACCCCAACCACAGGCCTCAAGGTTGCATGTATAGAGAGGGATGTGGAATTTGATAACTTCCCCAGTCTATTGCAGTGCAAAGCTTGTGGTTCAGTCACTGCCCTTTGTGAGAGTTGGTGGGCAAGGGAGTTGTGATTAAAATAAAGTAGATAAAATAAAATAGATACTCTCCCCCCAAAGAAAACACGCAGCCCTGGTGATTCCCCTGGAAAATTCTGTTTGTTCTGTTGAAACAGGACAGGATCTCACTCTGTATGCCTGGCTGGCCTGAAACCCACTTTTGTTCAGCCCAAGCTGAACTCAGACTTTCAGTAAAAGTTTCTCCTCCTCCTCCTCCTCCTCCACCCTCTGTTCCCAAGTATTGGGATTACAGGTGTGAGCCACCACACCTAGCTTTGCTCTGGAGAATTCTATCAAAAGCACAAAGAAAATATAGACACCGATGCTGTACAACTATTCCAGAGCACAGGAATATGTTCCAGTTCATTCTACAAAGCTAGCATTATCATACCAAACAAGATGGAGAGAGCACTAGAAGGAAGACTATCAGATAGTATCTCTCTTGAACGCAGATGCAAAACACCCAATTAAATATCCACTAATTGGAAGTCCCCCAGAGGAGAAGCCTGGTGGCAGCTTAGAAACAAGCTCTACTTCCCCAGCTTTGTGGTGGCTAGGAATCAAAGCAACGGGGAAACAGCTCCTCTGCAAGTAGGGCAACTGAGGTATTGTCCTGAGAGCCGAGAAACCCAGCCCTGAGCTCCCGCGGCATGGCAGAGAGGAGGAGCTGCAGAACACAAAAGCAGAGACGTAGTGGAGAAAACCCTGCAGGGAAAAAAGGCAGCCAGAGCTTAGCTGGTGTGAGGATGCTCTGTGCGATGCTCAGTGTAACTGCCTGGCTCTGTAAGAAGAGTCATCTTGAGAAGGTTGCTCCCTCCCAAGCTTGCTGTTTTGGAAACAAGTTCCTATTGCAGGATATTTGATCACACTGTGATCCCCTAAGATTGTGTTGTTTACTGGGGAAAAAAAAAATTGTTCCTAGTTGTGGTGTGGTTCAGTACTTACCACACACCTTTAATCCATTCTGGCTTGAATACAGATGTGCCCTTAGCACGTACTTTTAATCCCAAACAATGAAGGTAAAGTTAATTTGTAGAAGGAAGCACCCATGTTTAAAAGTGGCATCTAGGGCTGGAGAGATGGCTCAGTGGTTAAGAGCTCTGCCTGCTTTTCCAGAGGACTTGAGTTCAATTCCCAGCAACCACATGGTGGCTCACAACCATCTGTAATGGGACCCAATGCAGTCTTCTGGTGTGTCTGAAGACAGCTATGGGGTGTTCATATAGATAAAAATAAATATATCACTTCTTTAAAAAAGTGACATGCTGGGCAGTGATAGCCCATGCCTTTAATCCCAGCACTTGGGAGGCAGAGGCAGGCAGATTTCTGAGTTCAAGGCCAGCCTGGTCTACAGAGTGAGTTCCAGCACAGCCAGGGCTACACAGAGAAACCCTGGAGAGAGAGAGAGAGAGAGAGAGAGAGAGAGAGAGAGAGAGAGAGAGAGGAAGGAAATGACGTCTAATTGAGTGGCAGATGAAGTGACAAATCAGAGAAAGATTTGACAGAATTAGTATGTAGCGTTTAGTTTCTACTACCTCACTTTAAGCTCTGGGCAGACTGCAGTAGCAGCCCCCACACTGATTCCCTTGAAACCATGGATGAAAGACACATACACATTAGCTTATTTTTGATATGTGTTTTAGCTCAATGGCCGGGCACTTCTAAGCCTCCTGCAGCTAACCTTCCCATGGCCCTTACCTCTACTACCAGCCCAACACCTCTAAATCTGCCCTCAGCTTAGTTGCATTTCTAATCTTCCTCCTGCTACCCCAGGCCCAGTCAGGGAAGCAGCCAATGGCCACACCACCTGAGATATCACATGGCTAGTGGCTCTCTCTCATCTGAAGCATAGTGAATTGTCTTTCCCCTTCCTGCATCTAAAGGCCTGCCTATGGGAACCAGGAAGTCCTGCCTCTTCTGCCCAGCCATTGGCCACTAACATCTTTATTGATCGATCAAGAACCAATTGGAGAACAGGACTTTCCGCGTTCTCACGCAAATTTCCGATCACAGCATCAGAACCTCTCCCTACAATAGGAAATGCCCAACTCTCACAAGAACAGAGAGGAAGGGGAACCTACTTGAGGGGCAGTGTAGAGAGGAAGGAGGCAATTTACAGAGACAGGTTGGAGAGAGAGAGGGGGAAGGAGAGGGAGAGATCAAGCTAGACACAGGTGAGGACAGGATGCTAGAGAATGAGAAGGAGCAGAAGATTAAAACGGATTGCCAGAGTTAGTATACGACCAAACCGAGCAGTTCAGTAAGAAACTGAGGACAGATTGAATCAGACAGGTTAGAAAGGCGTTTGAGCCAGAACAGCTGAGTTGAATCAGCCATCCAGAGCTCAATAAGAACTAGGAAGGGGTGAGTTTCTCTCTCAATAAGTCTCTCTTTTTTTTTCCTTTTCTTTCTTTTTTTTCTTTCCGAGACAGTGTTTCTCTGTGTAGCCCTGGCTGTCCTGGAACTCACTCTGTAGACCAGGCTGGCCTCGAACTCAGAAATCCGCCTGCCTCTGCCTCCCAAGTGCAGGGATTAAAGGCGTGCGCCATCACTGCCCGCTCAATAAGTCTCAAAGGCTGAAAATATTCTAGGTCTAGATAAGATTGTATGGAGGCTAGACGCTTCTAAGACTAGGCCTAGTTTAGCAGAAGACAATGATCTTCCAGATAACAGATGAATAAAAACTACTTCAACATGTTCCTATATGTTTCTCATGGTAGGTATTGCCACACTGTCGTAGCCTGCTTGTGTCTATGGTCCAGGAGTTTGGGGAAGGGGTGTGTGGCAGAAAAAGCTTCCTAAACGCACCAGGATTCAAGTGAGGGAAACCGGAAGCAGAGGAGGGAACTTGCCGAGCTTTTCAGGCAGGAAGCTCAGCTTTACTTAGGAAGGGAAGTGAGGTCTAGGATTCTGATGAACAGCTCACCTCGAGGCCATGCACATTCGTGCTGGGTTTATATCGGGGCTAATCTGTCCTGTTCTAAGTAAACTCCAGCCTAGCAAGCTTGGGCTTGTGCTGCCTTCTAGTCAGCAAGGAATGAAACAGAGCTGCAGCAAGAGAGCGATGCAAGAAAAGAAAGTAGTGACAGTCCCTCAGCTGTTGGCCCCACCACAGGGTACATAGCTCAGTAAGACACGGAAAGAAGTTTAGATTGGCAGAGGTGGGTGCCAGGGGTGTCCCGGCATAGAGGCTCAGAAAGGCCATCATCTGAAGCTGTGGGAATGGAGCCTGATTCCACTGGATGCCCCAAGATGTTGGGGATGCTGGAGTCTTGGGATACCTGCCAAGGAGAGCTGCTAACAGGGAGTGGGACCAGCCTAAGAGAGAGATGTGCATCTGCCAACAAAGCTGAAAGGAGCCAGGGATCTAAAGAGCATTTTGACATCAGACATGCAGATGCAAAGTTCTGAGTTTATCCAACTGATTTTTGGTCCAATATTTCCTCATTAGGCTCCCTTTCCCCCCTTTTGGAATATGCATGTATATTCTATGTCATTGTATGTTGGAAGCATATGATCTGCCTTTTGTTTTTACGAGAGGTTATAGTTAAGAGATTGACATGAGTCTCCAAAGAGACTTTAAGCTTTGGACTTTTAAACAGTGCTAGAACTGTGATAGACTACAGGTAGGATTTTTCAGGCTAGACTGAATCCATTTTTGCAGTATGATATGGCTACAAGCCCATGGGGACCAGGGAGTGGAATATGCTTGTTTGAATAATAATGCCCCCCCCCCCCATAGCCTCATATATTTGACTGCTTAGTCAGCAGGGAGTGGAACTCTTTAAAAGAATTAAAATGTGGAAGTATGACCTTGTTGGAGAAAGTGTGTCACTGGGAGTGGGTTTTGAGATACCAAAGCCCATGCTAGTTCCAGTGTCTCCCTGTTGTTATAGATTGTTGACTCCTCCCCCCTGCCTCAGCTCCGCAGCAGAGCTGACTGGCTGAGCCTGCAGACGCCACCTGCTGGGATTAAACAATGGCCTGCTACGCTGCAGTTAGGCTTTGAGGATTTCGGAGGAAGCTACACCTGGCTGCTGACACGCCTACTTGCCAGAGTACTCGCTAACTTGGGAAAGCGCCTACCTGTCTGAGAACTTTTGAGTTTCCAGAGTTGGAGTCTCTTGTCTGCTGCTTTGTTTACATTATGCATATACCTTGTTCCTAGAGATTTTCGCTTTCATTCTTGCCCACATATAAATGTTCAAAATACCCCCAAGTAAATAGACGCCTTGATACATTACTTGTCGTCCGTCTCTTTGTTCTCGACTGTTTGATTTTGCGGGTCTGAATCTAACCTCCAGCTGAAGCGAACACAGATCCGAGTGGGGCTGCGGGACGGTTCCACTCAATAGATCAGGATGCAATTCCTAGCTACCTCTCCAGCACCATACTTGCCTGTTGTCATGCTCCTTGCCATGACGATAATGGACTAAACCTCTGAAACAGTAAGCCAGCCCCAACCAAATGCTTGCTTTCTCTTATAAGACTTGCCATGGTCACGGTGTCTCTTCAGCACAGTGGCACACTAAGTCTCTCTTCTGTCTGTCTGTCTGTCTGTCTGTCTCTCTCTCTATCACACACACACACACACACACACACACACACACACACACACACCAAAACCAAGAAACAGAAAATAAGGGTCAGATTATGTTGGAAATTGTAGGATCAGAAAGTCTGTTTCCAATAACAAATACCACATGGGTAGGAACTTCCTCTAGTTTAAGGAATTTATCTCATATAATTTTAAAGATATTTATAGTATGTCTTCGGGTAAACATCCCAGAATTCATTCGTTGGAATGATATATTTTTTTAAACATTCGTTGTGGCAGAAGTAGGTTTTTAACGGCAAAAACATTCTCTTGCAATGGCATGCTGATGCTGATTGTGACTAGTCTCCATTGCTTCAAACTTGTGGAGGTGGGGGGAGTATTCCAAATGGTAGAAACATTTGTACCTTTCAGATTTTCACTCATAGTTTGTTTCTTCTTCAGATATCGTCTGGCTGTAGTCTGGACCTTAACTAGTCTCCAAAGGCCCACGTGTTAAAGACTTGGAGCCCAGCCTGTGGCATTATTGGGAAGTTGTGAAACCATAAAGGGATGGGGTCTAAAGGTAGGACATATGTCATTGTCACATGCCCTTGAAAGGGAAACTAAGGTCTAGCCTTTTCCTCCTCCCTTCCTTCCTCCCTCCCTGTCTCTGTGGCTCTGTGGCTGTGACTAAACACCTGGACCAAAAGCAACTTGGGGCAGAAAGGGCTCTTCATCTCTCACAAATTAGTGTTCATCATAAAGGATGGCGGGGCAGGAACTCAGCTTGGAACCCTGGTAGCAGGAACTGAAGCAGAGGCTGTAGAATGCCTTCTGGCTTGCTCTCCAGATTACATTCACCTACCTTTCTTATGCATCCTAAGGACCGTTCATCCAGAGGTCATACCACCCACAAATCCCTGACATTTCCCATATTAATCACCAATCGAGAAAATCCCCCTCACAGACACGCCCACGGGCCAGTCTGATGGAGGCACTGCTTCAGCTGAACTTCCTCCCAGATAGCATACATCAGCAGTTCCCACCCTGTGGGCAGAGACCATTGGAGAACACATATTTCGGGTGGTCTTAGAAACCCCCAACCATAAATGCATTTTCATTGCCAATTCACAACGATTACTCCGCTGCTGAGCAGTGTCTTAGTTCCTAAGACCATAGGAAATATGTATTTGGCGATGCTTGCAACCCGTGGGTTCAGAACCACTGGTCTAGGTCGTGACAAGTTGTCAATAAGTAAATAAAAAGAATCAGCACTCCTCTGCACCAGTCTGTCTCCACCATTATGGTCAGACTGCCTCAATCCACCACCTCCCAGTTGTGCCCTTCCCCCAGCCTAATTCGGGTGGCCTTGCTGCCTTTGCAATTTCCTAAGGGAGCTTTGAGGAGTTGACTGCCTCAGCAGCTTACTTTACACCTCAATCTAGCAGAAACAAAGGATGGGGGTCTGTGAGCTTTCCCTATAGAACTGCAGTGCTGAAAATTAAACCTGGAGCCTTGATCAGAAACTTTGTCTTGGCCCCATCCTTCTCTTCCACCAGTCCTTTTGTCATTTCCAGCCCCCCTTTCAGGTACACCTGCCAGCCTCCATGGCTGCTGGACAGCTACACCCAGTAATGATACAGAGACCTTTTATTATTTATGAAAGCTTGGGCCTTATACCTTAGGCTAGTTCCCAACCAGCTCATATAACTTAATAACCCATTTATACTTGTCCACGTTTGCCACGTGGCCCATTACCTCTCATCCAGCCCTCATACGACTTCCTTTATGTCTGGATGGCAGATTCAAATCTACCTCTCAAATCTTCCCACAGTTCCTATCTCTGCCCGGATATCTAGCCTTTCCTCTCCTGTCCTGCTATAGGTCATCGGCTCTTTCTTTAACCAATCGGAAAAATGTTTACAAAATACTTAGGCAGTAGAAATAACAATACCAAGATCCAGCTTGTACTCTAAGCCAATACGGAGATCAATATTTGAATAATACAAAGACAACCTTTACACAGTACACAAAAAATTATCCCTTCACACCATGACAAAACTAGCATCCACTGCCACAACACCTGCCATGATTGAGCATGGCCTAACACTCCCCAAATTGTACACTCAAACAAGCCTTCCCTCTTTCTAAATAGGTTGTCACAGGCATTTTTTTCTCAGTGATAGATGCTGGCTAGTGTGCTTTCTCTTTTCAGGGATGTTACATACTTTGGGCATAAGTTTCATGTCTAGACATCTTCCCTCCCCCACTTATCTGTCAAGAAACCATTCAAAATTCAAAGCTACCACCCCACAGTTTTCTGGGATTAGTGTCTCTCTTTTACCCACTCCTATGCATCCACTTGAATTGCAGCACACCACACCACATCACTCCCAGGAGTTCGTGAGTGTTCCTGGTGTGCAGACAAGTATTTCATTGCCAATATAAGGTAACAGGTTAATGAAAGATCACCCTGCCTCTGGCCTGTTCCAAAACCCAAGACTTGGAAATCCCCACCCCCATGATTCAGTGCTAATCACCATGGTATATTCTTTTCCTGGGTCACTGCACATGCTCCAAAGAAATTATAAAAGCCTGCCCACTGCCCAGTCCACAGAATCTGACCTTTAATCATTTCATTATTATTAGAAATTTTGACTAGAGACATGTCTGCTCCTGACAGTACCCTCTTCATGATCCAAAGAAGATATTGAGCATCTTTACTTCCAGGCAAGGTTGCTTATTGTGGCAGACAAAATACTGTCCAAAAAGAATAAACAGATGTGGGATAGTTGACTACTAAGCTCTGCCAAGACAAGGTAAACTAGTCCTTCATATTCCTACTTCATTTCAGGGTCTGTCAGATGGCTCTGCACCAAAAGGCTGAAGACAGATGCTCCAACATTATAAGAAATTAAGGAACTGTCTAGGTAGTCAGCTATCTCTACAATTTGTTTAAATTTTGAAAGTTATGTTTTTATGCTTTCTATGTAGTCACGTAATATTTAATTCGTTACTAATTTCTGATGGAGTTGAAGACTAGTTATAGTCTCATAAGCAAACTTTAATTGTTTAGCATTGAGAGATATGATACAGAATGGAAAGCTTGGTTTTCAGATGGTGATACAGGCTAAAATCAAAACACAGCTCAGGTATAGAATTTTAAGTTCTTTAGTTAAGATATGATGGTAGAGTGCTTTATCTTATTGACAAATATGTTCGCTGGTTGTTAATTGTATATCATACTCTGTCGTTTACATAATTGTTAGGGTTGTGCTCAATTTATGTCAGGGTCAGAGTGTCCCTGTTGTCCCTGAGAACTTGACCTTATCTGAGTAACAGTCTATTCTCAGAGGAACCATGGAGTGTTCTCGGAAAAACCATAAATTGTTTTGTCAACGCTTCCGCTCCGGCCAGGTGTGAAGCCACGTGTACACCCCCCGCCCCACTTCCTCTTACCGCTTCCTTGCTCTGCAAGTATAATTGCCCTGCCCTTCTGAAGTAAAGTTAGGCTTTGACAATCGTTTTTGCTTGGCCTCGTTCCTCTCTCTTGCCCGTTTTTCTTTCAGGCTTCGTCCCCTTCGGACCCTGGTTAATTACTCGCCCCGCGGGCCGGGGC
>JADRCD010143211.1:0-24513 GCA_019843815.1 Montemys delectorum | reverse complement strand
TCTCTCTCTCTCTCTCTCTCTCTCTCTCTCTCTCTCTCTCTCTCTCTTGGTTTTTCGAGACAGGGTTTCTTTGTGTAGCCCTGGCTGTCCTGGAACTCTCACTCTGTAGACCAGGCTGGCCTCGAACTCAGAAATCCGCCTGCCTCTGCCTCCCAAGTGCTGGGATTAAAGGCATGCGCCACCACCGCCCAGTGCCTTATATCTAAAATATTATTACAACAGTTTTTAAATTTATATAATTTGATCATATCCTTCTCCCCCAAGTACTTCTCTCCCCTTCCTACCTACCGACTTTAAGTTTTCTCAAAAAACAAAAACCTAACATAACAAGACCAAGGAAACAAAATAAAATAGAACCTCAAAAGAAGAAACAATCTGCCCCCATCCCTCTCAAACTGTAACCAAACAAGCGCATTCAAACAAAGTGTGGAGTACATTATATGTTTAGTCAACTACTACTGAACATGAGGCCTGCCCTGGAGTGGTTGATGTACCCATTGTTACTCCATTGACAGTTCAGTGGTTAACATTTACCCTAGTAGCTAGATTTTCATTCATTCATTTTTTAAAATATAACAAAATAAAATATAATAAGATAATACAAAAACTGTCGCATTGAAGTTGGGCAAGGCAAACCAATAATGAAAAAGAGCCCAAAAGAAGGTACAAGAGTCAGAGGCCCACTCATTTGCACACTCAGGAATCCCACAAAAACACTAAAATGGAAACCATAAGCGCAGAAGATCTAGTGCCGACCCGTGCAGGCTCTGAATGCTGCTTCAGCCTAAGTTCAGGTGAGTTTTGCTCCTGTTGAATTAGAGGATCTTGTATCCCCTGCCCCTGGCTCTTACACTCTTCCCTCTCCTTTCCCACAGGGTTCCCTGAGCTCTGAGGGGAAGGATTTATAGAGACATCCCATTTAGTACTGAGTGTTCCAAGGTGTCTCTCTGCATTCTGTCTGCTGTGGGTCTGTATTTGTTCCCATCTGCTGCAGAAAATAACTTCTCTGATGATGGATGAACAAGGCACTAATCTATGAGTAAAGCAGAATGTCATTAGGAGTTATTTTACTACTATGTTGGGGTTTCCCCTTCTTTTTAAAACTGGTATTACTTGGCTCTACTCTAGGTCCTTGGGCTAGGATTTTGGTTACCCAAGCAGTGTCAGGTATGGGTTTTTGTAGAGTGGCCTTAAGTCAAATCAGTTGTTTGTTGACTATTCTCACAAGCTTTGCATCACCATTGCCCTAGGCTATCTTGCAGATAATGTACCATTCATTGTAGATGAAGGTTTTGTGGTTAGCTTGGTGATTGTTTCTCTTAATAGTATGAAGAGTACCTTCCTGTATCAAAGGTTCCTGTATCTAGAACATAGAGGTGAAGGCTCTCTGTAGGCACTAGCTTGCTATCTTCATGTTCAGTGACTTGTGTAGGTGTAGTTTTCAGCAATGGGGTCTTGCTGTCAGTTTGTAGAGAGAAACTTATGGTCTTTTTTTAAATTTTATAAGATACTTTCTTTATTTACATGTCATAAGATATCTCCTTTCCCAGTTTCCCCTCCAAAAAAAAGAAAAAAGAAAAAAGAAAGAAAAAAGAAAAACCCTGTCCACCCCCGACTCCCTGCTCAACAACCCACTCTCTTCCCCATCCTGGCCCTGGCATTCCCCTACACTGGGGCATAGAGCCTTCACAGGACCAAGGGCCTCTCTTTCCATTGATGACTGATTAGGCCATCCTCTGCTATACATATGCTGCTGGAGCCATTAGTTCCACCATGTGTACTCTTTCTTGGTAATGGTCTGGGTTGTTTGGGGATTCTTGTGAGCCCTTTGACCAACAACTCAATTGGATGTACTCAATCCTGGTACTGGAAGCTTCATTTGGTGACAAGAAATGTCCAGTTGGGACTCTGTTTTCCCCCATTATTTGGGGATTTCATTTAGATCCTTTCAAACCAGTGATAAAGACTAGGCAAAGACTTTGAATATTTTCCAAGAGCAAGGTGCAGAGGGCTGTCATCACAAAAAGATGCTCAGAATCATTTGAGAGTACAAATCATAACTATGATGCACTACCATGTACTCACTAGGATAGCTTTAATAAAAAGACAATAAAAAGTATTGATAAAGATATTAAGAGATCTGCATTCTCATTTGTTGTTTATTATGAAACGGTTTGAACTATATGGAAAACATTTTAATAATTAATTCCACAAATTGCTTAATACAGTTGCCATGTGACCCAGCACACCTATTTCCTTCTGGATATATATCACCAAGAAAGGAAATCTTGCCCACATGAAAGCTTATTGTTTATTATAACAGTATTTGTATTAGCTATAAATTAAAACCCATCCAAACACCATAAACCAGTGACAGATAGATAATATGGACCAGGTCCACACAGGGGACTATTATTCATCCACTAGATGAATGAAGTATTGATACATGGATGAACTTTGAAAACATTTTGCAAAACCATAGTAGCCAGTTGTAAAATATCATATACTATATCATTTATTTATGTAAGTGTCAGGAATAAGCATTGATAGAGAAAGAAATTACAATAGCTGTTGCCTTGGACTGAGAGGCAGAATGGGAAAGTTGGGAATGATGGCTATTGGGTGTAAGGGTTTTGGGGTGGTGAAAATGTTGTAAATGTTGCACAAGAAGCTTCTGGTCACACTCACTGCTAGAACACTTGGTTGGCATACTCAGAGCCCTTGCTTAGTCCCCATCAATGGTTGTGGTGGCTGGACATTTTTAGTGTTAAAAGTGAGTAAATTTTAGATGTCAAGTGAAAGTAATGGTTGTGAATCAATTTGTGGTATATGAATTATATCTCAACAAAACTACTTTGAAAAAAGATTGCCTCATCTCTTCATAAAGATACATATTTTTGTAGTTTAAGCTTAGTCTAAGCTGACATAAAGTTTTCACCAATAACAGCAGTTTTTCTGTGTGATTTCCCTTGCTGCTAGTTCTACACTCTTATTTTTTATTAATTTTTTTATTCTTTAATCTTATTTTATATTCCAGACTTTATATCCCTCCCAGTCCACCCTCTGACTGTTTCACATTCCACACCTCCTCTCCAACCCCTGTCTCCAAGAAAATGTCCCCACTACCCACACCTCACCAGACCTCCCCACTGACTAGGGCATCAAGTTTCTTGAGAGTTAGGTACATCTTCTGTGACTGAAACCAGACCCTGCAGTCCTCTGCTGTCTATGTGTTGGGGCCTCATATCTATCAGATGCTGTATGCTGCCTGGTTGGTGACTCAGTGTCTGAGTGACCTTGGGAGTCCAGGTTACTTGAGACTGCGGTCCTCTTATAGAGTCGCCTTCGTCCTCAGCTTCTTCCAGCTTTTCCCAAATCCAACAACAGCAGTTAGCAGCTTCTGTCTATTGGTTGGGTGTAAATATCTCCATATGACTCAGTCAGCAGCTTGCTGGGCTTTTCAGAGGGCAGTCACGATAGGCCCCCGTTTCCACACTCTTAATTTACCATATGCTTCTTTCTGATGCATTTGTCTCTCATGCTCATTAAATATCATATGCTTGTGACTAGAGATCACTTAGTGTCTATAAAATTACCTCTTTTTAATGCTAGAATGGCTGATCATCTTTGGAAACTCAAATACTTGTTAGTTATTTAGTGGACCAAAATTTAAAGGAACCTATTGATATGCCATTTTTCTTATCCAGTGTAATTATGTATAAAGACTCTAAAATTTTATATGGCTTAAAAGAGAAAACATGTTTCAGAAAAGGACGTATATACACTTGGAAAATCTTATAGAACCATATTAATACATTGAATTTGAATAATAGCAAAAATGTTTGTTGATCATATGCTGTGTATTAACAACAATGCAAAGCTCTAGTAAGGAACTGTAAAGAATTGAAAGCGTATCTATTCTTCATGGTCAGCCTACTTCAGGAGTGATTGCAGAGGGCAGCACAGAAAGCTCACTGTAGACACAGTTTGTAAAGGCAATAGAACAAGTTCTTAGATGACTTGGAAGGTGAGTGTGAGCCAGGGTTTTTCAGGAAATCTGAGTAAAGAAAGACTTTCCAACAGATTTGCCTTAGAAAGCTAATTTTTTGGTTTTTTTCAGGTACAGAACTCAAACATGAACAACGATACATATTACCAATGTTCAAAGCTGATTTGGGTAGAATTGGAATACAGTTGCATACAACATATTCCAGAAGAGTCAGAAAAGTCAAAGTAATGGATAACAGAAAAGAGCCTCCATTCTTCAATGAAGATAACGTGGGACCATTTTATTTCAAACTTCCTTTCTATGACACCATGGAACTCTTCATCGAAACGTTGACTGGGACATGTTTTGAACTAAGAGTTTCACCTTTTGAAGCTGTTATCTCTGTGAAAGGAAAAATTCAAAGATTGGAAGGTACTAGTCTTTGTACAATATAAGGATTAAGCATCTTATAAATTTTTTAGTCTTTGTTTCTATAATATGAAGATTAAACATAAGTTTTTTAGTGGACAAAATTTAAATGTAAAAGTTTAAGCATATGACATTAGGATAACAGGATAATAGAATCGCATGTTTTCATGAGCTTCCAGCTTAGAAACTACCTGTTTTCCTGCCTTTACCCCTCCACAAGATTGTCTCAATTCAGATCTTTAGCATCATGTTAATGGCATAAATTAAATATTTCAAAATAGTTTCTTTTGCAAGGTAGGATGATACACATATTGTACTGTGACTATTTTACAGTTGCTTTTAATGGGAAATATAATTTTTTTCCTTTTGGGAACTTGTTTTTTTGACATTACTTTGTAAATCCTTTTGTACCATGTGGAGATTTTCTGAAAGTTTTGGGTTACATTTACATATATTTCAAAGTTCCTCTAACATAGTAAAGGATTTGGATGACATGTAATATCTTTTTGTGGTATTCATGTTTCTGGTGTCATAGGCATCTTTGCCTTCATGTTAAAATTAGTCTTCCAAATTTCAATTGTTGAATTTGGGCTAAAAAATTAAATCATTCCATATAACGCTTAATAGAGTCAACTATTGGGAGAGTCAACTGGAACTTGTTTGTAATACGAAGATTCTAATTAGAACTGCTTTCCAGCCAACTTAAATTCAGAATTATGGAAGGTCAAGAGTGGGTGGAACTGTCTGGTCTGTGTAAGATCAAAGATTCCGGGTATTTGAGTTTTTGAATATTTGCCTTTCCTTTTTTCCTCTCCCATAAGGTAGTTTTAGGGTGTAACTGAATCTAGAACCACATCAAATAATGGTACATGCACCCCTGTTTTTTTAAGCAACAAAGGCAGTGACAGTCATTGTGTTCTACAGGATACTTCAAAAGAACAGCCTTCATGAAAAATCAATTTTAATCCTTTTTTGGATGGCCTTCGTTCTTCCTCCCTGGACATCAATTGGAGCTAACATGGGAAGACTCTCAAGGCTCCAGTTAGCAAGATTGGGCTGGAGAGGACAGAGGGCACAGCGCTTGAGTTAGTCGTGGAGAGGAAATGGTTGTTCCTCCAGAAGGCTTTTCCTTTGGGTAACTTTTGATGAGTTCAGACCTAGTGCCTGATGGGAGGGGAGATAGAGGGCTCTGTGGAGGATAGGCTGAGGAGGCCATGGTGACCTGGAGTGACCACACTGAAGCAGAGAGGGAAGCAGTAGCTGACAGGGACTGTAAATGGGTCTGGAAGGGGCAGAAGCAGCAAATCCACTAACAAATTAACATTCATTTTTAAAGTCACAGTTTAACTTATTTTGTCTGTAAACATCCATGTGAGTGTGTGCTTGTCACAGCACACCTGTGAGGTCAGAGGACAACTGTGGGACTTGACTCCTTTTTCTACTCTGTAGGTCTTGGGGGTCAAACTCCTTCTGGCTTTAGCAGCAAGCTGCAAGCACTGCTAGCCACCAATCCATTGCTTCATGCTAATCACATCTCGCTAGCTGTCAAATTAATATTTCCTAATCTCAAAAATAGGAATATAATAATTATAATTGTTGCAAATAACCTGAGGATTACATGAATTACCAGATGTAAAATAGCATTTTCTTTACCAAGGGAAGACGCTTAGTCTGGAGATAGTGTCTTCTGTTTCCGAGAAGCTGATGTGGCCCGTGTTGTACACTTGAGGAAGGCTATACCTTGGGTTTCTAACTCACTTCCTGGAGCTTACTAACCAGAGCAGTGGTTTACAAAGGTGTGGACATCCCTTCCAGGAGGTGTACAAAACACTGCACTAGAGTTGAAGGCTATCTGGAGCACCGAGGTCCCTTGTGCCCTTAGCTTTGGCATTGCTGCTCCCTAAATGGATGCCCCCCTCGCCTCCCAGCCCCTCCCTTCCCCTCTCCGCCCCTCAACTTCTTTCTTTTTTGAGACAAAAGTTGTGTGTATCCTAGCTGGGCCTTGAATCTTCTGAGTAGGTTCCTTTCTGGTGTGGTAAGACTCTTTTGAGTAGCAATGGCAGGATCCAAATTGGGCTGGGTCCTCTTACATCAATTAAGAAATATGTGCCTCACGGCCCAATCTGATGGAGGTAGTTCCTCAATTAAGATGCCCTCATCCCAGATTTGTCTAGGTTTGTGTTAAATTGGCAAAAACTAACCAGCAAGTCCACCCCTTGTCAATCTGACACACAGACACATTATTGTTAATTCATAATTTTTCCCCCCTTTTTCCCCAAGATCACATGTTACTATCACAATATAATATACAATATAAATTTAATATGCAGTACAATTTTGAAAGTTCCATAGTCTTTGAAATTTCCATTGATTTAAAAATCCAAATTCTTGGTGGGGCATGGTTGCGCACATCTTTAATGACTTAATCCCAGTACCTGGGAGGCAGAGGCAAATGGGTCTCTCTGAATTTGAGACCAGGCTGGTCTCAAGGAGTTCCAGATCAGCCAGGGCTGAAGTTACACAGAGAAACCCTGTTCAACAAAAAGTTCAAAATCTCTTTAAAAACCCAAAGTCTCTTAGCTGTGGGTTCCTGTAAAATCAAAAACGAGGTATATACTTTGTTATGTTAAGAGCGAAGAACCAATGGACAATTGTTTAGACAATAGTTAGAGCACAACCAAACCAGATCCCACAATATAAATAGTTCAGTGTCCACGGCCTGGCACTCACATTTGGTTAGTCCTGCCTATGGGCTCTGTTTTGCACCCTGCATACAACTCTGTCTTTGGCTCGGGCTGGCTCCACTCCCTAAGAGTCGTCTATGCTGTGGTTTCTTCAGCTACTGAAGCTGCGTCTTCACTAATAGCCGCTCTTGGCTTCTTGGGATTCTAAGCCTCAGCTTCTCCCCACGGCTCCATCAGTCCTGGAACTTGATAGCTGCTGAGGCTGCCCCTTGACCAGTGGCCTCTCCCAGCCTCTCACTGCTGTTCTGATAAAGCGAGGCTCAGTTGAGGTTCTCTCTTGACAGATGACTGGTCAGTTTGTGTCAAGTTGACACAAACTGACCAGTACAACTAATTTTCCAAGGAGCAATGTTTTCTGCTTTTCATTAGAGGATGCATTATAGACCAAGATCTGGACTTCCCAGTAGACTTCTTATTCATAGTAATGGAAGTGCAAGGACAGTGGGTGAGGACAAGTGAAGATATTTGTATTACTGATGAAACACTCTTATGAAAGAATAAGGCAAGTGCTTCACAGAGGAAACCCTGCAGGTTGGCTTGGTTGCCTGGGCCGAGAGGGTCTGAGCACAGCAAGTACAGCTGGGGCAAAAAGTGGGCCCTTGTTGGAAAGTAAATAAATGCTGCTTAATAAACTATGTGAGGGCTTAAGCAAATCAAAAGAGAATTACAATCCTGTTAACAGTAGCCTTTAAATGAAGATGAAGTTGCTCGAAATGAAGAGGGCTCAGGGTTTAATATTGCTCCCAAGAGCTGCAGAGCTACGGTTTTCTGCAGGTATTATATTGGGAGTGATCATTTTAGAAGTAAAAAACTGATTTTAGATAAATTTTTTTAAAAAGGGAATTTGAACCTAGAGGTAGCCTGCATGGGTAGTTAATGCTACTCCCAGAAGCCTTAGGTTATTAAACAAAAATTCCAGTGCCACATGTATTATTCTTCCTTACTAGTTATTGGTCTGGAAGTCCCCAGAAGTCCCCAAAGCAATACAGACTACTATGGTCTTGGTTGCCCACCAGAACCAGATGTTAGAACTCTATTGCTGAGGACACAATCCAGTTTGTTAGCAGAACTCAGAGAAATCGAGCTATAAATAAGCTAGGAACGTCTTCATTGTGCTAGAAGTTGCTATGCAAGCCACTGGAGGAGAAAGTTGATCAATGGTCTTGCCCAGATGTAGGCCTTCGTTCTAAAATACCGAACTGCAAAGTAAATGGCCCATGGTGCAGTAGCGGCCTGACTGTGACAGGGTAGTCACTCAATGATTGGATCTGAGGCCACACCACAGGAGGGAGGTCATGCCTGACACTATAAAATCCATAGCTGTGGACCTTGTAGGCCTTAGAGTTTGAAAGTATTATGACTGTTTTGCTAAATGGACTTAATGTCAAAATGCCTTAGAAATATTATGTTTATGTACTGGCTGGTTTTGTGTGTCAACTTGACACAGGCTGGAGTTATCACAGAGAAGGGAGCTTCAGTTGGGGAAATGCCTCCATGAGACCCAGCTGTGGGCCATTTTCTCAATTAGTGATCAAGGGGGTAGGGCCCCTTGTGGGTGGTGCCATCCCTGGGCTGGGGGTCTTGGGTTCTATAAGAGAGCAGGCTGAGCAAGCCAGGGGAAGTAAGCCAGTAAGGAACATCACTCCATGGCCCCTGCATCAGCTCCTGCTTCCTGACCTGCTTGAGTTCCAGTCCTGACTTCCTTTGGTGATGAACAGCAGTGTGGAAGTATAAGCTGAATAAACCCTTTCCTCCCCAACTTGCTTCTTGGTCATGATGTTTGTGCAGGAATAGAAACCCTGCGTAAGACAGTTTATAATTATAGTTTTGTGCTGCTGTCATATGTAGTTAGATAGCAACTTTTGGTGGTGGGCAGTGGCTAATGCAGAGACTCATAACTGGTCAGAGTGATTGTTGAGCATTCAGCCTCAAGTGAGACTCTACTTGATACCTGCCTCAAGGTTCAGGGAATACTGAAGAAGTGCAGAACAAGTTAAGACCCTGGGGATGGCGAGGACTATCTTGAAATTGTCGTATGAACATGATATGATATAACTATTTGTCGCGCCTGCCTCGCCAGCAAGGAAGATGCGGCAACAGGATTCTTCTCGATCATACTTTATTGGGAGCGCCCACATTTGCTGAAGTGAGAAAGACCCTGAGCCCAAGCTGGGTGCTGCTTAAATAGCTGAACCGACTAAGTGCTCAAACCTGATTGGTGCTTTTGCAAGAACTCAATTAGCATTCTGCTCAGGCGGGTAAAGAGACTTAGCTTAAGGCTGGAAAGTTGTTTACCACAAGCTGGAACAGGAAATGGGCGGGATCTTAGAACAGCTCCCCACAACTATTATATTCATGAATTCAAGGCTGAGGTTACCTGTATAAGATGAAGCATCCCAGACTCGACTGGAGGAGGACGTTTATGAGGCAACACTCCTAGAAGCTGTTGCCAGACAATGGCTGGTGAGCTGAGTGAGTGATTTTTCAGTGCTGTAGCCATTGCTCAGTTGTTATACACTAGTAAATAACAATACATCCATGCCCATGTAGGCGGCCCTAATTCAATTCAGAAGGTCAGTTAGAAAATCATGAAGTAGGAGGGGACCTGCTGGGAGAGGAGTAGCTGGGAGATTGGGAGAGAAGAAAGGGAGTGAATATGATCAAATTACATTATCTACACATGTGAAACTCACTACTTAATTACATGGTTTTCTTTTGAGATGGAGGAGTGCGGAGTCTTTATGCTTTTCCTCTCCTTGACAGAAGGAGGGCTGGGGAAAGTCGTCTTTTGTGCAGTCTCTTGCTAGAGTGGAGTGTGTATGTAGGTCCTGCCTCATGGGACTGTGATGTGGATGTTGGTCCTGACTCTGTGATGTCTTTGGGGTGTGGGGAGGTCCAGGAATGGGAATAGTTGCCGATCCATCTCAGTGTAGTTCCCCTTGGGTCAGGTTTGGGCCCCAAGAAACAGCTGAGCCTGCTTCTGTGTGGCTTCTAGAATGGGTGGGGCTCATGTACCATCATCCGCTGTGCTGTTGTATAGCCCTTCATCTGCCTGCTTGCTCATAGCAGTAAGGCAGAGATGGACACTTGTGTTGGTCCTCTTGTGTATGAGGTCTGCCTCTAAGTTGGTGGTTCTCAACTTTCCTAATGCTGTGGCTCTTTAATATAGTTCCTCATGTTGTAGTGATGCCCAACCATAAAATTATTTTTATTGCTACTTTACAATTGTAATTTTGCAACTGTTATGCATCACAATGTAAATATCTGTGCTTTCCAATGATCTTAAGCAACTCCTGTGAAAAGGTCATTCTGCCTCCAAGGAGTCACGACCCACAGGTTGAGAACCCCTGCTCTAAGTGGTCGACTAGGTCTAAGCTCAGACCAGATTTCCACCTTTTGGGAAGCTGTGCAGTTATGGCTCAAAGTTGTCCCCACCATCAGACCTCAGACACATATCCTGGAGTCCCAGGGGAAGCTGAGCAGGATGGGGCCTTTCTCTCTAGAGCTGACTAGCTGCTGACTCGGGCAGCTTTCTAAAGTGGCTTCTGCCACTGCTGCAGTCAAGTGTCCAGGAGAAAGGATTTCCCTAGAACCATCCTGCCCTGTGTAGGTGCAGCCCTTAAAGTCTGTCTCCTCCCTTACTGTACTTCACTCTCTTGCTTCTTCCCTTCCCCCCCCCTTCCTTCTTTCCCTGCCATTTGTTATTGAAAATAAAATACAAAGTTTTAGAGGCTGTCATGTGGAGCAGAGGTTCTATCCTGCGGCAGTTACATCCCTCCTTTCTAGGAAGACAGCAAGCCCCAGGCAGGACCCAGTCCTTCAAGTCACGATTGGGAGTTTCTCTACTGTTATGTTTCCCAGAGTTTCCTCCCGGTCTTTCTTTCCTATAAAGCTAGTGTGTTCCTGCTGCCAGGAAGGCTTTCCAACTGTCTCCCTTTTATTTCTCAGAGACTCCAGCAGTCCATGCAAGGATGTAGTATGACCTTTTATCTCAAATGAATCTTTTAAAAAGGTGGTGGGTAGGTGGGCTGGAGACAGGGTTCAGAGGTAAAGAGTGTATACCACTCTTGCAGGGGACCTGAGTTCAGCTGCCAGCACCCATGTGAGGCAGCTCACGACTGTAACTCCATTTTCAGGGGATTCGAAACCCTCTTTTAGCCTCAACTAGTACCTGATACCTACACTCACATGCACTTACTTTCGTCTTTTTATTTTGAGATTGAAATTTATTTTGTTACTAAGATGTGTATTTAATATCTAGAAATCTTTATACTAACACAGTATATCACTAAACAGTCATAAAAATCAATTTTATACATATCAGACATGGAACACAAAACAAAAGATAGCCAGAAGACCGTATTGCAGTGAGAGTTAAAAATATTAGAGTATTTGAAGATAGAAAAATCACTCTTAAGTTTTCACCTCTTCTTTTCCCCTGTGACTACTGGAATAACTAAAAAAAAGAAAAAAAATTCAGTCCAGTTCTTGAGGTAGCCATGGCTTAACTGTCGCTTAATGCTGGCAGTGCAGCATCCTGAGATGTGTGGCTACTGAGAGTAACTCCCAGGCTCTGTGCCCATTCGCCCCTAGAAACAGAATGTCCTTCACAGTGCTTGAGCCTAGCATGTCCTATGGCCCTGAATAAACTGGTGTCTGGGTTGGGTATAGGATGTCCTCCTGATCTTTGGGGGACCTGGCTGGCACTGCATCATTGTTGAGTGTATTTAATAGATAATTTACAACCTTTGTCTAGTAAATCTAATATTTGTGCTTCAGAGCTAGTCATTGATTTCTTCTATAAATGTACTATTGTATTTATTTCTTTGCATGATGCACAGTTATTTAATGAAACTGGAGTTTGAATATTATTATGTGATAATTCTGGAAATCAGCTTCTTCATCCTACTTAGGATTTATTTTTATTGTTTGCTTAGTGATATTCTTTTTCTTTTTTTATCATTCTTTATGATGGAAACTATGGAGGCAGAAGTAGAGTGTCTATTTCTGTCACCTTCTAAGATGACACCATGCTTGTATCACATAACAGTGCATCAACATACTCAGCAATAATGAGTGAAACTCAGGCTGCTGCCTCTTGGTGCCTATGAAGTAACGAGTGGTTTTGGTGAGTGTGTGGGTTCACTATATCAGCAGCCAAGCCCTTCCTTCTAATCACTTCTCTGATCAAGTGTGATGGAACTGCCTGGATCCTCCTTAGAAACATTTATGCAGAGTGCTAGTTTTCTATCAAGCTGATAGCCAGTGACGTGACTCATCAGTTAGGGACACCTCCTGCCAAGCCTTGACCTGAGTTTGATCCCTGCAATCTCTATGATCAAAGGAGAGAACCAACTCCAGAATATGACCTGTGACCTCTACATGTGGACTGGTGTGTGTAGACGCACAGTAAATAAATATGCAATAAAAAACCCCAAAAAGTGACCTGTGACCTCTACATGTGGACTGGTGTGTGTAGATGCACAGTAAATAAATATGCAATAAAAAACCCCAAAAAGTGACTTGTGACCTCCACATGTGGACTGGTGTGTGTAGATGCACAGTAAATAAATATGTAATAAAAAACGTTTATATTAATGTAAAGATCAGTAGTACTAGCTTCCCTATTTAACATATGATTTTTCTTTCTTTTTTTTTTTTTTTAAAAAAAATAGCATTCATTGGTTAAATTATTTTCATACTTTCAAAGTACAGTGTAATTATCTTGACTTCCTATTAGAATGGCAATTAAGCTCTTTAATATTTTCTATTTATTTGCTTTCTTAAATTAGCATACAAGATGATGGATTCCATATGACATTTTCTTCTTTTTTTATATTTTAAAATAAATTTTATTAGTTTAATAAAAAAGACTACACTGAAATGTAAAACTTTAACACATTTAAGTACATTTATAGGGCTTCTCTGCAGTGTGATTATTTTTCTCATGAAAAACTGCTGCTCCATGCAAAGGCTTTACCACATCGATTACATTCATAGGGTTTCTCTCCAGAATGTGTTCTTTTATATATTAGGAGACTACTGTGGTGTGCAAAGCCTTTACCACAGTGAGTCCATTTATAAGGTTTCTCTACAGTCTGTGTTTTACATTCAGTGATAACTGTTAATTTGCAAAGGGTTTACCACATTGCTTGCATTCATAGGATTTCTCTCCAGAATGAATACTGTCATGATGATGACTACAAAAATGTACAAAGGCTTCAACATATTAGAGACATTCATAGTTTCTGTCCAGTGTGATTTTTTTCATGCCTTTGAAGATGACTGTGATGTTTAAAGGCTTTATCACATTGATTATATTTGTAGGGATTCTCTCCAGTATGTGTTCTTTTATATATTCAAAGATGACCATGATATGCAAAGGCTTTACCACACTGAATACATTCCTATGTTTACTCTCCAGCATGTGTTCTTTTCTGTATTTAGTCATAACTGGGATATGCAAAGGCTTCACCTTATTTAATACCTTCATAGTGTTTTTCTCCAGAATGAATTCTTTCATGGCTTTGAAGATGACTATGATAAGCAAAAGCTTTATCACACTGAATACATTCTTAGAATTTCATTACAGTGGGTTTTTTTTTTTTTATGTATTCAAAGATGATGATGTTATACAAAGGCAATATCACACTGATTACACTCATCGGGCTTCTCTCCAGTATGTCTATTTTCATGTATTCAGACATGACTGTATTATTATAAAGCTTTATCACTGTGAGGGTCCATGACTCATGAAAAATGATAGCCCAGAGTCAAACAGTATGCAGCAGCAAAGAGTGTTTATTCTGCAGAGAACCTGCATGCAGAGGTCTACCATATTCCAGGATGGAAGACAGAGGTGTGGACTTTTCAGGGTCAATTTAAAACTTGTAGGGTAGGAGTGGTGACTTTTACCTTTCTTTCTCTTTGTTCTATCTTGAGAAGTATGGTACATTTGTATTGGCTAAGGCTCTGGAGGATTTGGGGGACTTTTGCTAATTAACTATACTTGGCTCAAGCTAGGTGGTAGGGTAGCTTCTAAAGCTTTTGATTGGCTGCCCATGAGGGGGTGGGTTTTCCTGGAATTGACTTGTTTGACACTTTTCCAATTCTGGCAAACACAAACTGAGCTCACTCTCCCAAACTGCCAGATTGAATCCTGTTATGGAATCAGCCTGACTCTGCCTAATTGAGTCCTCTCACTACTTCGATAACACTTCTAATAACAATTTCTAATATCTGTTCTTTTCTACATTAAGAGATAACTGTAATGTGCAAAAGCTTTACCACATTTCTTCCATTCATATGGTTTCTCTGCAGTATGAATACTTTCATGATGATGAAGGCTACAGAAATGTGCAAAGACCTCACCACGTTAAATACCTTCATAGGGTTCCTCTCCCAGACGACTCCTCCTGTGTCTCCGGGGACTGCTGTGACAGACATGCAAAGACTGCCCCACAGTGGTGACATTTCTAGGGCTTCTCTCCGGCATGATGCCTTTTATGGGTTTGGAGACGACTGTTTTGTGAAAAGGCTTTATCACATTGATTGCGTTTGTAAGGTTTCTCTCCAGTATGAATTCTTTCATGAGTTTGAAGATGACTGAGAGATACAAATGATTTACCACACTGACTACATTTATAAGGTTTCTCTCCAGTATGCGTTCTTTTATGTGTTAGGAATTGACTCTGTTGTGAATAGGCTTTATCACATTGATTACATTTATAGGGTTTCTCTCCAGTATGTGTTACTTTATGTATTTGAAGATAACTGCTTTGTGTAAAGGCTTTACCACATTAAAATACATTCATAAGGTTTCTCTCCAGTATGTGTTCTTTTATGCAAGCACAAAGAACAGTGACGTGCAAAGACTTTGCCATGTTGATTACATTCATAGGGTTTCTCTCCAGTATGTGTTTTTCATGTATTCGAAGTTAACAGTGTTGTGAAAAGGCTTTATCACATTGATTACATTTGTAGGGTTTCTCTCCAGTATCTGTTCCTTTATGTATTTGAAGACTACTATGACATTCAAGGGCTTCACTATGTTGAAAGCCTTCAGAGGGCTTTTCTCGAGTTTGAATTCTTTCATGCTTTTGAAGATGACTGTGATATGTGCAGGCTCTATCACATTGTGTATTTTCATAGGGTTTCTCTCCAGCAGGACTTCTTTCATGCCACTGCTTTCATTGTGTCCCATAAGTTTTGGTATGATGTTTCTTCATTTTCATTAAATTCTAAAGAGCTTTCCATATCTCTTATCACTTTGACAATATTAACCTTCAATATTAAGGTCTTCCTAATTGCATCCTATAGCAATGAAGTTCCTGTAGATCTCCAGCATCACATCTTTGTAAAGTCTCTTCTGAGATGGATCCAGCAGGGACCACTCCTCTTGAGTGAAGTGTACATGCACATCATCATAGGTCAGTGCATCCATATTGCGAGTTCAGAGCTCACCTGAACTCCCCTCACAGTATCCAGCAATAGCCCACAGAGCAGGACACACCAACCACTCAAGCTTGCTCAGCTACAGCATTGAACCAGCAACATGGCACCCAGACATTTTCTTACGTACAGATAATTTCACTCTTCTTCTGTTCACTCCCCTCCCCTAATGACCTATGCCATCGCCTTTCCTAGCCTTTCCTTCCTCTTGCTGGTCTCCTGCCTCTTCTCAAATAGCTCCCTTCTGCTTTCATGTCATGTGGGTTCTATTACACACTCATCCATCCATCCATCCATCCATCCATCCATCCATCCATCTCCTCCCTCACTTAAAATCACTTCCTCTTTCAGTTGGGTCTCTCTTTCTACCATGTGGGTTTTGGGAATTGAACTCAGGTCAGCAGTTTCAGTGATGAACACTTACTTGCTGAGCCATCTTGCTGGCTCCTAAATATGTTTTTCATGTCAGGGCTACCCTACTTTTTATAATAATATTATTACAGCTTTGTACTGTAAATTGAAATCAGGTATTATAAAACCTCAACATTTGCTCAAGAGACCTTTGGCTATTTGTGGTCTTTGGTGATTCCATATGAATTTTAGGATTGTTTTTATACTTCTGTGAAGAATATCAGAAGTATAATGGGGATTGTATTGAATCTGTAGGTTGCTTTTGATAACATAGCCAGTTTTACAGTATTGATTCTGAAAGCCCACAAGTATGGGGGAGGGAGCTTTTCTGTTACCTTGTGGCTTCAGTTTCCTCCATTACTTTAGTTTTTCATTGCAGAGATTATTCACATCTTTGGTTAGGTATATTTTTAGCCATCTTATTTTTATTTTGGGGGAGCTATTACAAATAGAATTTCTCTTCCTGATTTCTTTCTTAGTAAGATTGTTATTAATATATAGAAAATTTGCCTATCTCTGTCTATTCTGTTACTTTGCTAAGCGTATTTATCTAATGTGAGTCATTAGGGTCTTTTAAGTATAGGATCATGTCATTTATAAATAAGGATAAATACTTTGACTTCTCCCATTCTTATTTTTATCCTTTTTATTTCTTTTTTTTCCCTCTTTTTTCTTTTAGGACCTCTGTTCACTCTGGTCAACTCTGCTTACTGTCTCTGCTTGCTCTGGCCCAAAGATTTATATTTATTATTATACATAAGTACACTGTAGTTGTCTTCAGACACACCAGAAGAGGGTGTCAGATCTTATTAGGGGTGGTTGTGAGCCACCATGTGGTTTCTGGGATTTGAACTCAGGGCCTTCAGAAGAGCAGTCAGTGCTCTTGCCTGCTGAGCCAGCTCACCAGCCCATCCCTTTTATTTCTTGTCTTGCTAATATAGCTAAAACTTTGATCAATATATTGAATAAGATTAGCAAGAATGGACACCCTGTCGTGTTCTTGATTTTAGAAGCAATACTTTTTAAGTTTTGGCCCATTTAGCATCATGTTGGTTGTACTTATGTTGTGTGTAGCCTTTATTACGTTGAAGTGTGTTCCTTCTTCTAGTTTCTTCAGGGCTTATATTAGGAAGAGTTGCAGACCTTTGTCAAAGGCCTTTTCTGTGTCTATTGAGATGATCTGTAATTTCTGTCCTCAACTAGCAAGAGATTATAATGGCTTTACTTATATAACTCTCAATGCAAATGTAAATATATTTTTAACATACACCTGCCTAAAATTTTTTAAGAAAACATAAGAATCATACTTAAACAGAAGAAAACAAGAACCCAACAAAAGGCACATGAAACATATAAATACAGAGACCCACTTGTTTCCACACTCATTAATCACATAAAAACACCAAATTGGAAGCCATTGCCAGGAATCAGAGAGTTGGCCTGGTCTAGCTGCCTTGAGAGGCATGCATCATGAGTTTTTCAGGCTAGAGCCTGTGGCTCCTGGTACACTGTGTCCCTTCAGTTCCTAAGAAATCAGGGCCCTCCTCTAGGCAGTGAGGCATTCAGGCCACTTCTGTATCTGTGTCCCCTCAAAGTCAATGAAGCATACAGAGGCTTGAGAGGACAATTGGTCTCAGATGTTAATCTTGTGTATTCTGTATAGTTTGCAAATGTCATTGTATACTAGAAACTAAAATTGCTTTGATCCTAGCAACCACAATTATATTTTGTTTCTGATAAAGGTATAAGTCTGATTGCTTGCAATAAACTTGTCTCAGCCTCTATTTTACTAAGACCTCTCCAAAAAAAAAAGGACTCCTATTTAATCTGTAATATGTAGATACACACCAATACGGCTGAGTGTTCATGTCCGACAACCGATCTCTTGGATATTTGTTCACTATAGAGTTAGTCCATGGTGGCCTGGAACATCTTATATAGTCCAGGGTAGCCTCAAAGTCACTCTCTTATTCCCTTAGTCTTCTAATGACTGGGATCATGCCCAGATTTTCCCATAATTCTTTGGTTGGGGCCCTAATCCTCAATTGATGGCATTTATGGATTGAGGCTTTTAGCAGACAAATTAGGATATGAGGTCATGTTGGTGCAGTTCTCATGATAGCATCTTGTAAGAAGAGACATGAGAGTTCTTTCTCAGTGTTCTCAGAAAGGCAAGGCCATGTGAGTGGACAGTGGACTGGTAACTGCTTACATGCCAAGAAAAGTGGCCTTAGAATGAACTTACTTGGAACCTTGAATCCATGGGCTCTCAGAGAGTCTTGAGAGCCGCAAATACACGTTTCTGCTGTCTAAGCCGCCCAGACTATACTGCTTCTGTAAAACCACATCCTGAGCAGACTTCTTCTAGTCTCTGTCTCATATGTTATATGCATGAATACTCAGGTATGCTATATCATGGCAAAGTAAGTAGTAATCAGAGATTCTCCTAACGTTCTTGGGGAATAGACTCGCACTGCGATGAAAGTGAATAAGCCATGCCAAACCATGAGTATTTAAAGAAATCTGGGCAAAGGAAAGATTTTAAAGGCAACCAGAGGTGTGTTTAATTCATAAGTTTTCTAAGCTCTTTAATGAAACAGTGATGTATCTCTTTAGAGGTGGTGTTGAAATTTTAAACACTTTTTATTATCACCTTTCCTTAAGGTATTCCCATCTGTCAGCAGCACTTAATTTGGAATAACATGGAGCTTGAAGATGATTATTGCTTGAATGATTACAAGTGAGTGTAACTGCACATTAGCAGCTTTATAGGTCCTCAGTGTTAGGACTGCACATGACTTTTCTTTATAGGTACTCAATATCACAACTCCACATGGCTGGCTTCTTCATGCCTCTGCAGAACAACTCTCTGACCCCCAGGTCTCTATGAATTCTGACTTCTAGCTGCATTGGCTCAATACCATCTTTGTTCCTGATCTCTGTTCTCTGATCTTCGTAGTTCACCTGTTAGGTTCGTGTCCCTGCCTCCTTGAGTGACTGTATTAACATCTTGTCTTCTCTGCTTTTTTCTTTGAATACTGACCCACTCTCACCTGGCCCAGTTTCTTTTCTTTCCATTTCACAAGTTTTGGGCACCGGAGAGTTGCTGACCACTGAGACTTTATTTAGTAGGACCCATTTTCTCTTTAGGAAATGACACTGTACACCATGTGTACTAGTGGTCACAGATGTGCTTTCTGATTTTTGACCTTTCTCTTTCCTGTCATGTAATTTCTTACTCTCAAGACAAAGGAATTAGGAGGTGAGAGGTGGCATTGAAGTGGAAGAACACTAGGACTTGGGAGAGCTGCTGGATTTTCTGTGTTATTTTTTATTTTCCTGGTGTTTCCTAGTTCTTTGGGTTTTGACTAAGCTTTTTTTTCTTTGTCCTCCTTTTTGTATTTTTGAGACAGGGTTACTCTGTGTAGCTCTGGCTGCCCTGGAACTTGCTCTATAGACCAGGCTGGCCTTGAATTCAGAGATCTACCTGCCTCTGCTTCTGGAGCCTGGGATCAAAGGTGTGTGCCACTGTCTCCAAGCTGGGCCCCCCTTTTTTACAAAGCTTATGAGAATTTATAAATTTTCTGTAATTCATGTGGGTAAATATATTAGTATCTTCCATTTACTCATATTGCTGTATCTTTTTTCATATTTTAGGGAATATATAATAGCACTAATAAACCAGCACATAATTAGTGGTTCATCTGACACTGAATGTTATTTGATGATTGTAGTTTATTTTTGTGCTAATTATTCACAGCATTTCAGAAGGTTGTACCTTGAAGCTGGTATTGGCTATGCGTGGTGGACCGATAAGTACTAGAAAAGGTAGGCATACATTAAAGCAATCTAATGACCACTCTTAAGTAACTTAGTACTATCTTCAGGGATTAATGACTAAGCATTCAAACATAAGAGCTTATGGGGGGCATTTCTATAGAAGCCACCACAGGTTTTGATCAAACTCCCTGGCATGCTCACTGGCCCAAGTCAGCTTTATCATCTGCACTCTACCACATAGAGCCATGCTCACAACAGTCCTACTTTGTGACCCTCGCTTTTAGAAGGTTTTCAGGCTGTTTTGATCCTCCACAAACTAGAAAACTGGAAGCTGAGTATAGATTCCATTGCTGGATTATTCCCATGTGTCAAATTATATTTCTATACTTCATAATTTTGATTAGGATTGGATTATTAAAATGTTAAGGCTTTGCCTCAAAATAACAAGTAAAACAGCACAAGAAAAAAACTTCCCTTTCTAAAATTATATACCACACTGTATTGCTTTTAGATAACAGACTCCCAGGGAGTGTTCATTTATGCAGAGTTATGCATACACAGCCTCAGCACTCACCTCCTGGTGTAAGACACCCTGGGCTGGTTAGGAATGGCTTTAGTGGCTCTGCTAATAATTACGTCTTAGTGATATAGTAGGGGAATTGGGACTTTACATTTATTTTTTAAAGATTTATTTATTTATTTTATGTGCATGAGTACACTGTAGCTGTACAGATCGTCCGTGAGCCATCTTGTGGCTGCTGGGAATTGAGCTCTGGCCCTACTCGCTCCCGCCCGGCTCGTTCTGGCCCCCACCCCTCGCTCCGTGTAATTCACTGTAGCTGTCTTCAGATGCACCAGAAGAGGGCGTCAGATCTCATTACGGGTGATTGTGAGCCACCATGTGGTTGCTGGGATCTGAACTCAGAACCTTCGGAAGAGCAGTCAGTGCTTTTACCCGCTGAGCCATCTCGCCAGCCCAGGACTTTACATTTTGAAAATAGTTCTGGATACTGTGCCATTTGCCTGTCCTCTCGGCCATGTCTAGGTGGGAGGATTGAATGTTACAAATAAGCTCGGACAACATAGGTGACTATGAAAGAACAAGTTAAAGTGTTATGTTTCAGAAGTAGTGATGCTAAATTTATACCATGGCATCTCTAATACTTTCACCTTATTGCTTTCAGAGCTTATTATTTTTATTCTAGTGTTCCTTTTTATTTCACTTTTCTCTCTGGTGCTGGCAGGTGAACCTTGAGCCTGTGCACACCAGGGGAGTACACTGCTGCTCAGCGGCATCCGCTGTTGGTGCCACCACTTAGGGCACTGCGAATGGTGTTCCAGCTTTGTTAATGAGTAAAGTAAGTCAGGCAGCTTGGGAACTTTTGAGGACAACTGGCTATCACTGGGCTACCAACTGTGAAGAGTGTCGGTGGGTCCAGTAGGTCTATGTGAGTCTCCTATGTTCTGGTTGGACACACACAACCTGACTAAGACACTGAGTGATGAGAAGAGCCTTTCAGGAAACAACTTGCTGAGCCTTGACACAGTGCAGTTTAGCACACCAGTGATATTCCCCATGCTTTCTTGTGCCCTTTTAACCACTTAAAGGAACAGCTGTAGAAAAGTCTATTCTTAAAGTGAAAAGAGATTTACTTTGTTGTTGTTGCTTTATTTTGTTGTTATCTTTTGCTGGTGCAGACTGAACCCAGGACCTTGGGCATGCTAGGTATTCACTCTCCTAATGAATCCTGTCTCTAGCTCTCTCTTGCCTCGAATTGCTTGAATGCATCTCCCAATTGTGTGTGTGTGTGTGTGTGTGTGTGTGTGTGTGTGTCATGTGCTCTGTCTTTCTCATGATTATTTTATAACCTAAACTAAGTGGGATTTATAATACACTTAAGTGATTAATTGTTGGAACTGGTATTTAAAAGCACAAAAGGCTAAAGGGGTTTAGCTGAAATCACAATAGATAAATCTATCAAATGTCTTTGTACAGGAATATAAGTGACCTGATGTTTTTAATTAAGCATGTCTTTAGGCATCCAACATAATGATGCAATTTTTGTTTCATATTAATACAAAGCAAGCGATGAATTTGAGAAGATTTAGGAGAGACACAGTAAGAATTTGAGGAAAGGGGGAAGGAGGGGAAAATAATGAAAATGCAGTATTCATTAAATTCTTTAAAAATTAATAAGGGATGCTATATAAAATATAAAAATGCTAGGAGGCTGTTTTGAGCATATCATATTATCACATGGACAGTGTGGTTGTATACATTCAGCATATATATCCTGTTGCTGTAGCAAGATGCAGAAATGTGCTATGAATTGGAAGCCTGTTGATCAATCTTTCCATTTGTAGTTCCTGTGGAAGACCCACTCAGGGAGCTTGCTGAGTACATGGATTCCAGTCGAGATGAGGTCTGGGAAAAGACCTCCTGCAACAAACAAGTTACATTTTTGGTATATCGGGAAGGAGATCAACTGAATTTCTTTCGTGTAGTAGATAGAGGAGATGGCACTTTAACACCATTATCTGAGTCTTTAAGGTAAATAGGCTTCATTTACACGTTTCATGTAGGAAAGGAGAATATATAACACATCTCAGAAGCCTTTGTGTGCTCCTTGGGTTATTGAAGTAGCTGTAGTGTATTAATAAAACTAACTTTCATGGACCTTCACCCCTTTCCCTGATAAGTAATTCTGTATTTATCCTTCATATGACTGATACTTCAAAAATAATTTATAAATTTGAATTTTCTTTACATAGTAGATTTTTTTATAAAAATAGTTTGCTTCCATTTATTTGTGACAATATTTATTAGATTGTGATATAGTATATATATAGTATAGTATAGTTTTGTGATAATAGTATATTATTATATAACCATGACATAGCAGAAAGGATTGATCCTAAGGTTGGTATCATTTTAAACTCTGCTACTTAAAAATGGGTAAATCACTTTTCTTCCTTTTTTTGTTACTGTTAAGAGGAGATAAATTGTATGTTACTTAAAAAACCAGAAGGAAAACACTACTGATTGCTTAGGAAGGCAATGGGAAATGAAGGAGTTGGGGCAAGAGAATCTCTTAAGTTCCTGTACATTTCAATGTATTCCTCCTTTCACTGTTCTTTTTATTTTGAATTACATTATTTATTTGTGTGCATGTATCGGCATGATTGTACCTTGTTGCATGTGGAAGTCAGAGGACATCTTGAGAGTCCGTTCTTTCTTTTCATCGTGTGGGTCCTGAGGATTGAACTCATGTAATAAAGGTTTGGCAGCAAGTGCCTTGACGGGTCAAACCATCTGTCCAGCTCTCTTCACTTCTAAGTCATTAAACACATACTGGACATTTGTAGCCAGTGAGTCGCTAATCTGGGGGCATTCATGTACTATATATTCTATTGGTAGTTGTTGCAGAAAGCTATGATCTGGGGTGGGATGAGTTGACCTTCATGTTATGTGAAGCATACAATTAGGGATGGCCTGTGTGAAGTGACTTTAAATGAAGAACATTTGCCAAGCAGACAAAGGAAAGAAAGTTACTACAGCTAACTAAAGTGAGGCTCAAAAAAAGATAAAAATCTATTGCTAAAATCTTTCAAAAGAAAACCCAGCTTGTGATCTGGAGAAGAGTATTGGGGCCAAATGTCTAAGAAACAGAATAGCTAGTGCTTTGTTAATGACTCACACCTTATTCTAAAGGTGACGGATGGCAGTGTGTGTTCTATAGTTTTTGTTATGGGACTTTCACATTCATATTCAGTGTGATATAATTAATTTCCTTTCACTTGGATGATTGAGGGCTCTGGGTTTTCCTGCCCACTGGTTGGCTAGAGATTTCTCTCAGCTTCCCTTTGATTAACTCAGAAGAAACTAATTTGAGGCCTAAATTACATCTTCAGAATCACTTTATTTTTACCACATTAAGTTAGCTAGACCAGTAGGAGCTGGTCACACCCACACTTAAGGATAGAGTGGACTGGTTATAGACACCAGGAGAAAGCCTTAGACTTTCCCCTAAGATTCTGTTCCGAGCGCGTGGGAAACAGAGGCTGGACTCTTTTGGAGGCCGACTAACAACCAGTGGCTGCTTGCTTGCTTGCTTTTCCTTTCTTTTTCTATGTTTTGTTTTGTTTTCAAGATAGCATTTCGATGTATGGCCTTGGCTGTCCTGGAACTCACTCTATAGACCAGGCTTGCCTTGAACTCAGAGATCAGCCTGCCTCTGCCTCCCAAGTGCTGGGGGCTGTTTTATAGTAGGTCGGGATCTGGTTAGCACTGGAAGTGTGACATCTGCCTTGGACTAGAAGTAGAGAGGGATAGCAATGAAGATTAATGAAGATTACTTACTGCCGTGGCTCATTAGCAGAATTCTTTCCTAACAGTTTCTCCACACATAAGTCCCTTGATAATATGTCTTCCTCAAATTTCCATGGCTTTTCATGTCTTATACACCTCCTGTTTGCTTGTAATGCCCTTTTCCACATCTCCCTTTCATCTTCCTCCACTAATTTCTTGTCATCTTTGAGGCTGAGGATGGCTTTGACCTCATCATGGAGCAGAATCTGGCCCTACATTCCTGGTCCTCCCTTACCTCCCAAGTGCTCAGACTACAGGTGTGTGCCACCAGGTCTGGCTCCCCTGGCTAATTTCTTGTTTTGTTAGTTACATTGTGTGTGTGTGTGTGTGTGTGTGTGTGT
>JADRCD010143205.1:0-16240 GCA_019843815.1 Montemys delectorum | reverse complement strand
TGAAAGCACATTTCTGATGGCAATAGGCTTCTGTTTGTGGGTTGAGTCACTCAAGGATGAATGCCTTTGATAAGTCTAGAGACCTCTACATCTGAATTCACTCTATGTCTTAAGGAGAGAATTGGTATGGCCAGCTTTTTGGGTTACTATCCCAAGTGGAAGAGTGGGATTTTTTTTTTTCCAAAAACTATAATGAATGTGAATAGGCCCTCTTGTGGACAGCCAGGTCCCTGCCACCCAGTTTGGTCAACTTAGAAGCAAATAAATTATCTAGTGTTTTTTACGTAGATGCAGGCAGAAGGACTGACATTTTCTACTTTTTCCTAATCTTCTTTTCCCTGCGGTTTTCCATTCTTTTTGAAAGATGAATGCAATAATACCTGCAGGACAGGGTAATTAGATTTTCCTAATGAATGCTGATTTTTTTTTCACAATGTTGCATGGTACATTTAATAAGCCAAGTTACTTATAAAACTAATAAGGATTCCTTGATTACTTCACTTTCTTTGTTGTCACACCCAGTTCCATATTAGTATTGATAAGTTAATCCAGAAATTGAATGCATTTCTTAATAGACAACTTGGCGTTTGATGGGTATGTTCAGGGAGCTTCATTGGGGTCAGAAATATGATGGGGATTTTTTTTTTGACGGTTTAGGAGCCTGATGCATATGTCAGGAAGTGAGTTTTTGATTCTGACTTCTACTAGTGGTCAGCAATTTCCAGAGTGGGTGAGACAAGAGCATACATGTGCGCACGTGCATGTACACGTATACACACACACACACACACACACACACACACACACACACACACACGTGTTTGTGTCTAGTGAATTTAAAATTGTGGACTGCAGTCCACAGGATATGAGCGAATTTACAATTTCTGATGAACATTGAATAATTGGCATGTCTTTCTTCTCTTCCTCTCCATCATAGGTTAACCTCAGAGCCACTGATGTAAGGCTCATGCGTCAACTGCTCCTCATCAATGAGAGCATCGAGTCCATCAAGTGGATGATTGAGGAAAAAGCCACCATTACCAGCCGAGGCAGCAGTCTCAGTGGCAGCCTGTGTAGCTTGCTGGAGAGTCAGAGTACCTCCTTACGTGGTAGCTACAACAGCCTCCATGATGGCAGTGACGGGCTGGATGGCATCTCAGTAGGGAGCTACCTGGACACTTTGGCAGATGATGTACCAGGTCATCAGACCCCTTCAGACTTGGATCAGTTCAGTGACAGCTCCATCATAGAGGACTCACAGGCTCTGCACAAGCATCCCAAGTTGGATTCTGAGTACTACTGCTTTGGCTAATGATCCACTTTTTTGCATGGGACTGGTGTGCAATTAAACTTGTATGTATCCTTCTTCTCTGCTGCTATATTTTTGGTGTGATTTATTTTAATAAGGCAACCTTTTTAAAGAAACTTATTTTTAAACTGCTTAATGAGATTTCTGTTGCTCCTAATATTTCTCATCTAGACTTATTTTTCTCTGTTACATCTCTATTTTTATTTATTGTAATAATCTTTCTCCCTTCTCTTACAGTAGCACAGACAAAGTAGAGGGGAAAAATAAGCAATAATTGTTTCTGCTTTTGATTTCAGAGTGAGGGGTCAGGGATTATATGAAACACTTTGCTAAATTTTCCAATAAACCAAAGTCTGATCACTTCCTTCATACTGTGGTTTGTGGTGTTAAGTGATTTGAGATTTCTATGTGCCAGAAGATATGAATATATTTTACTGTTTGTATATTAAATTACACCAGCTATTTGGACACAGGTAGACATTATTTCAAAGCCAGAATGTGTTGTTGCATGGTGAGCTGTACTTTTAGACACATATATCCACATCACTGACGTTTGGAAGACCCTCCTTGCATAGACTCGATTTAGCCTACTCCACTGTTAACATTATAGATTAGAGTTTTAGAATCAATGAGTTTAACTCAAATCTTGAGTTTGTTTGTTTTACAATATGTATTATAATACAAAATTTCAAAGGAAAATGGATCGTAGTTTTCAAGATGAGTACAGGCAAAGACCTTTGAATTTCTGTGGGTGGCAGAAAAGAGAGATGGAAAGAATGAAAGAGTGGTTTGTCAGATCTGAAGCAGGACAGTGAAGATTGGTGAATATACAGAGAAAGGTCACCATCTCAGCCACATGGAGCTTTGAGCCAGGCAGGCAGATGAGAAACTTTCCACAGGAAGAAGATGGCAGAAATGACTACCACATGTATGATATGGTCCCTCTCGTAGCTCCTCCCTTCAGGAATTGTCTTTCCTGGCCCCAGAGAATCTGGGAAGTGTCATATTTCATTAGGAATGTATTTTGAAAAATTAAATTTAAAAATAGTTTGAGATTTACAGATATTTTCTTACATATATTTTGACATTAGTAGAAGGCATAAACATGTGCAGTAAGATAAGAGCAGAACCATTATAACTATAAATATTAATGTCATTTTTTCATCCTAAGATGGAAAAAAATAATTTTTTAGTTTTCTTAATTGATACCTGAATATGTTTTCATTTGTATAATGAGTCAAAACACTTTGTTTCTCTTTTGGTATTTATCTCGTTTTACTTTATATGTGTGTGTGTTTGGTGGAGGTAATGTGCACATGGATACCCATGACTGTGGTGGCCAAAGGCATTAGAACCTCTGGAGCTTGAATTATGGGCAGTTGTGAGCCAGCTAACATGGGTTCTGGGGATCAAGCTCTGGTCTTCTGAAGGAGTAGCTCAAGCTCTTAATAGCCAGACCATCTTTCCACAACCATTTAATTTTGATGTGGTGTTATTATTCCTATTCATTATTTTTTCTAGTGAGAAAGCTTAATTAAGATTTTAACATATTCTAAAGAATAATACATATCTGTGCACTAATCATTTGACAATATAAGTCAATAAGACCTATATTACCATCAAGAAATGTGCCTGTTCAAAGAATATTCCTATCGTTTTTATATGCTCATTGTATAATTGTCTTTTTTTTGTTTCCAAAATACATATCACTCAACTTCCAATTAAAACTTGTCTGGTGTTATATATTGCACTCCCCTTTTAACGTGAAATGCTTATAGTAGCATCACAGCAGTCTCATGATATGAGAACCAACACCAGTTTATGTTTAAGGAAATTGAGGTATAGAACCTATGTTAGGGGGTCATATTTCCCCGGTGTCAAAACCAGGCCTTGAGTTGAACTGAGATCTCTGTTGCTCTTAAAATTGTCTCACACTTTCTACTGTTTGTTGACATTAAATAATAAAATGTAGACAAAGGAGCAAATATAATCCCACAATTGTAAAATGCAACCAACGGTTTTGCAGGTCACCAATGTCTCCAGGTTGCCCTGCTTGAACTACCAAATTCTTTCTTTAAATCACATATCCAGAGTAAGGCAGTCAGGAGTTGCCCATTTGCCAACTCTTCCACATATTTCCCCCCTTTCTGTATACTTTTATTTTTAATTTAGTAAAAGCTGTTTGATTGGCTGTTTCAATCTGGAATCAAGCCAAGAAATTTTAGCATACATTGTTTATCATGTAAAAACTCAAGCGCACACATTGTAACTCCACATAGAGTACATCCTTCAAGCCTGGTGAACGTCAAGCAGAAAGTAATGAACTATATAAGCAAGTGTTTACAACATGGTGAAGAGACTATCATTAATAAGAATAAAGTTGGCATTTAGTAAACAAGAGACAAGAGAAAATTCTAACATCTTTTAAGTCTCAAGAGTTGTCTAGAATGAGCTATGCACAAGCAAGTTGCTGTTCTTAGACTAGAGCTTCAGACTATGAACTCATTCTGGCAAATTTTTCCTATACCTTCCTTTGCAAACAAACTTCCTTAGCTATTTGTCCATACTACCCATGAATATCACTTCTTTACCAAAAATGAGAAAAGCCTAAGTACACATTGTAAGATAAATATGTAGAATAGTTTTTATTTAGATATTATATTTTATAAGGAACCTATAGGAGCAGTTGTAGAATACTTTAGATTGTTTTGTGCTCCATGAATAATAAGTTTCAGTATTTTATAATCTTAGTACTTATTCCATGATTTTTGGAAATGGCATTTTTTGCAACCTTGGCTATATTGGATCTCTCTCTGTAGACTAGCCTGACTTTGAACTCAGCAATCCTTCTACCTCTGTCCCTGACCCCTAAGTTCTTTAAAGCCATGCATTACCACTACCACATTCAGCTTCTGCCCTGCTGCCCCCCAAAAAATTTAAAAATATTTTATGATTTAAATACTAGAGTTGGTTATACAATGGCATTTTCAACCTAATTTCACTAAGGAGAATATGCATTTAAACAAGACTGGTTAGTAATGTTCATTGATCTCAAGATAATGAATACATAGAAGTGTCTGATTTTCAAAAAGCAATTTCTGTTATGAACCTCTGATCTTGAGCTTTTGATATTTTGCCTTTATTAGCACCATAAGGAAGTAGGCTAAGAAATTAATGCAAGAGAGTGTTCCAAACTACTCTGCCTATACTGAATTTGCTATAGAAGTTGGAATTTGCCTGGGTGATGTTACTTTATTTTATGAATTTGCTAGTCTTGTAATAAAACTGAAGTAACTGAACAAAAGGAATTCAGGCAAGCCAATGGTAATATACTTTTGGCATTATTCGCTACTACCTGGAGTCAGAGTTTAGAGGTCTACAATTTTCAGAGATTCATTGAAGTTGGGTGGATTATAAGGCACTTTCATAAGCACAAATAACTTCAAGTAAAGCACTTTTTACCCAAACACCATGAGAACACAGTCACATCTGTGATAATAGAACAAATGACAAATTGGAAACACTGAACCTTACTAACATATCAACTATAATTGACATATTTGGTCACTCCTCTTTTGAAAGTCTGTCTTCTGGACCCAGAATGCCTCTTTCTCCTCTCCATGCAGCCTGCTTGTTCAGACTCCATTGCAGCTATCTCTTATCCTGGTCTCCAAAACCCATTGTGCTGACTATATTCTAATCTAAAAGTTCACTCTGGGGGTTTTATTCAATGCGACAGTTTTACATGACTTTCATCCGATGAGATTTCTAAATATAACACCACATTTTACAATTTCTTTCTAGTACTCCACTCACTCATGTCCATCTGCCTGCATAGGTTCTATACTTATTTTCTGATAGGTAACTCATTTTGAACATATCTAGAACTGTTTCCAGTCACCCCAAGTAGGTGGTACTTCTTTCTTGTCAGCCTCAATCCTCTAGTCAATGTAGTCATTCTCTTTCCTCACACAGGGACCAAATTATATAGTAGCTCCATCTAGATACCCGGTGCCATATCTAACTCCTAACCAATCACAGCAAAATACTGTGCACCTTGTCACTCCTCCATTCCCTGATGTCATCTTCTATCACAGACTATTTTTCACTGCAAATCATATGGGCATCTCTTTTCTTCTCTATCAAGTTTCAAAATATATTCTAACCTCAGAATCT
Organism: Montemys delectorum; assembly: GCA_019843815.1. Taxonomy (NCBI): domain Eukaryota; kingdom Metazoa; phylum Chordata; class Mammalia; order Rodentia; family Muridae; genus Montemys; species Montemys delectorum. The sequence goes on along the minus strand of JADRCD010143205.1, from coordinate 10,755 downwards.
TTACACTTCTCATTTCTTCTTTTGGAAGGATTCTTTGTGGGTATCTTTTTCTACTTCTTACAGTTCTCTGGGGTTTCCATTCACATAACACATTATAACACGTGCCCCGTAGCAGTCCAGAACACTCTATATTTATACTCATAGTTATTACTGTCACCCAGTTCTAATTTTTGTGTGCATTATTTGCTTTTCTAAACCAAAGCAAAGGATTAAGAGATCAGGAATGTTGCTTTATTCGCTTCATTATTTTCAACTACCTACAAGAGTATCTTTCACACAGTAGATACCCAGTGAAGCACTTTTAAATGTATGCTAAGTGTGTTCTGGAAGCATAACACAGTGACTGTGCTAAGTCAGAGTAATAAAAAAATGAGTAAGATATAGTCTTGCCATCAGTGAGACCACCTGTCTAGTACATTTCTCTGCAATGAAAAAGTTCTTACTCCTACTCCTAAAAATATTTATGTATTCATCTGTGAATGGATGACCTTGAGTTCCAAAGGAACTTTGAAGATGCTATGAAGTTAAAGACCTTGAGATGAGCAGGGCCAGTGCCCAAGCAGACCTTGGGCACAAATTTTGCAGGCAGTCCCACAATACCCAGAGGAAGCTCCACTTCCAGGCTCTCTTACATTCCCAGGATCATAGGATCAGAGGTAAGGAGGACATAACATCTGTCCCAACACCAGGAGTAACTGGGACCAGTGGGACGCAGACATGTAGGAACTCTGCTAGCCCAGTAGCATGGGTTGCTTCTGGTCTGTGTGGGCCTGCATTCTGAGCAGACCTTGGGTGCAAACTCTGCAGCAAGTCCCATAATACTCAGAGGAAGCTCTACTCCAAGACACTATAGTAAGCCTAGGATCATAGGACCCCAGAATCACAGGATCACAGAGACAGCTTGACTCTGAGGAATTCTGACACAACCAGGATCACAGGAAGGGCAAGTCCCAGTCAGATTTAGCCAAGACAGGTAGCACTAGAGATAACCAGATGACAGGAGGCAAGCGTAAGAAAATAAGTAACAGAAACCAAGGTTACTTGGTATCATCAGAACCCAATTCTCCCACTTTAGCAAGTCCTGGACATAACCATCACACTGGAAAGGCAAGATTCAGATCTAAAGTCACTTCTCATGATGATGATACAGCACTTTAAGAAGGACATAAATAAGTCCCTCAAAGAAATACAGGAGAACACAGCTAGAAACCCTTAAAGGGGAAACACAAAAATCCCTTAAAGAACTACAGGAAAACACAATCAAACAGGTCAAGGAAATGAACAAAACCATCCAGAATCTAAAAATGGAAATAGATACAATAAAGAAATCACAAAGGGAGACAACCCTGGAGTTAGAAAACCTAAGAAAGAGATCAGGAGTCATAGATGCAAGCATCACCAATAGAATACAAGAGACAGGAGAAAGAATCTCTCTTTATCTGAGGTTGTGCTTTTATGATTTACCCAAGAGGGACCTGCACTACTCTAGCAGTGCATATATTCTTGATGTTCTTAAATTGTTCTCAGAATAATTTACTACAATTATTTTTACACTAACCAAATCCACTTATAATTTACATAGACTTGTGGTGCTGAGCTCTGCACATTCCCTCTTGTACAGAGGAGAGTCTAAAGAGTTAGAATACCCTCTTCCTTTACCATGAATCCTATATAATGTCATATTCCAGTTTGTCATTTTTTTTCTCCAAATTAGGTTCCCTGTGATTTTTATTAAAGATTATATGAAACATTACTAGCATGTATTATTTTAAAAGCTCTCTGGAAGTTGTTTTTGTTGTAATAAAAAGATAGAAATGATGACAAAACCCTTTCAAAAGTTCTGAAACTATGTACTGTTAAGTCAGAGAAGGTTGCTAAAGGACATGGAATAATACCCTGTTGAAAATCATGAAGTCTGAGACATTTAAGTACCATGCAATGGACACATGCCAAATGTTCTTCTTAGATTTCTCCACAAAAAATTATCTGATCCACACTTATGGCAAAGTATGAATGATTTAAAGAATAATGCAAAGTAAATAAGTAAGTAAATGGAATCCATTTACCATTCAAATAATGAAATATAACAAAGATATTTAAAGGACTAACTAAGTAACAGAATAATTTACAAGTAAGGGTAGTTTAAACACAAAAACTGATTTTAAAGTGTCTCTGATTTTGGTGTACTAGATTGTGAACTTGAGGAGAAAGGAACTTTACTCTCTATGTTGGCTTTCTTCTCTGTAAAATGAGTATAATGAAACTTGACTCAGAGTTGTTGAACAGTTAATAATCTGCTCGCTATATCTCTTGGCACACACAAAGGTTTAATGAATGATATGACTAGCATTTACATTAAATAAGTAAAGGGAGATTTTACATCTAAGAAACCATTGCTGATGAGTCATCATAGTACATATACTTTAACAACACATAGCATAGATATTTCAATCATGTAAACATTTAACTAAGTTTTCATTTGATATCCTTTGCAGAAAACACAAGAGCAAATTCTACTTATAGTTTCCTTTGTAGCTAGCCATGACTATGGGTCAAAGTTATGGCCAATAAGCTATGGGCAGACATGAAACAAAGGCTTCTGGAAAACCTCTTCCTGTCTTTGAGCTGTTTATATAAACTATTCTTGAACTTAATATTTTGTGGTTTTCATATCCTAACTTGATATGGGAGTTGTAAAACTCTTGAAGGCAGTGCAAATAGTGAATTAAAATTACCCAAATGTAACTGTTTTTATTGTCTCCTTGAAATCACCATAATGAAGCTAATCTAACTAAACTTAAAAATAAAAAAGTTGTTGTTTGTTTTTATTGTACATGCTTAAGAGTAATCAATCTTCAGAATGACAAGAAGGCACTAGACTTAGAATCCACTTCCTTGAATTTCTTTTCTAAAATCAAACAAAGGAAGAAAGAAAATTATTTAGAAATTACTGCTTTATAAAGTATTGTCTATTTGCTGTATCAAATTTTACTTCAACTTATGTTCAAAAAATAGATACACATTTATGTATCTGCTTTTTTAGATCTCTTACAGATAGCAATAAACAAATGGTAATGATTTTTATATATTTATGTAGATTAAAAACAAAGTCAATTCAATATGATTGGAGTTCTTTTTCCTATGAGTTTTATAAAATGAATCCACAAGAAAATTATAGGCAAAGAAATAAGGTCTAGTAATATTTATAGGCATACTTATGGTTTATCATGGGGATTATTCTGTTCTTTAAATATTCACCAAACGACTTAAAAATCTACCAGCAATTGGATGCAGGCTTTCATCAAATTAAGACAGTGGTTCCCAACTTTCATAATGCTGGGAACCTTTCTAGATCAGGTTGGTATATGGGCATGTAAGTGGGAGATTATCTTCACTCTATTGATTGATGTGTGAAGACCTTCCAACTGTGGACAGTATCATTCCCAAAGCAAGTTGTCCTGAACTGTATAAGAGTGGAAAAAGTGAACTGAGCCCAAGCATGCATGCATATATTCACTCTGATGTTGACTGTATGTGTATAAAAGCACTATTTATTCCTCAGGTGCAATTGTTGTCTCAGATGCTTAATGCTGAATGAACTCACCCTTTCTAGCTTTCTGAATTCTGGATGGCTGGTTAAACTCAGCTGTTCGGGCACAAATGCCTCTCCAAGCCGACAGATTCAAACTGGCTTCTCTTGACTTCTGACTGAATTGCTCTGCTTGGCCTCAAACTAACCCGGGCAATCTGTTCTAATCTTCTGGCTCCTTCTAATTCTCTGGTTCGTTCTGTCTTCATCTGCAACCTGTTTCTGTAAAACTGTCCTGGTAAAAATGCCTCTCTATCTCTCTGTCTCTCTCTCTGTATCTCTGTCTTGTCTCTGTCTCTGTGTCTCTCTGTCTCTCTATCTCTCTCTCTCTGTCTCTCTGTCTCTGTCTCTCTCTCTCTTGTACCCTCTCTTTTAAGTACCCTCTCTTTCCTGTCTGTTCTCCTGAGAGCAGGGTGTCTCTTATCTCTGACTCATTCTGTCAAACTTTTATCTGATTTGTCACTTTGTCTGCCTCTCAAATGATACATTCTCAACTAGACATCAATTTCAAATATGGCTGTTTCCTCCTATAAACTAACCTTACTTTCATTGTTTGGGATTAAACATGTGTATGAAGGGTGTATCTGTATTCCAGCTGAGAGATTAAAGATATATTATTCACTATACAATCACAATCTTGGTGTGATTCCAGCTGTAACACACACCTAGCAGGCCTTTGGATGTAATCTCTTGTCAGAGAAGCCATGTTGCTGTATTGAAATTCATCTACATACGTAACTAGCAGCTTCTTCACTCTTGCCACCCTGACTCACTCAAAATAATGGCCTTAAGAGACTTCATGAAATCTGAGACCTGAAAACCCAGAAGTTGGATGTGAAAGGAGTAATATTGCCATGGGGAATGACTATAGCATCTTAGGAACAGGAAAGGACAGCCAAGGTGTCTAAGAATGTTTACAGAAGATGGGGACAGGCACAAACCTCTGGGAACCATGTCAACAGGCTCTTAAGATCAGAATCAAACATCAAAACTTATCTCTTTGTGGCTAGCTTATGAATCCTAAATAAAGTATGTGAATAAACCATATATGCAGTGAATAAAAAAAATAATGGCCTTGTAACTTGGAATTGTGAGCCTAATCAATCCCCTCCTGCTTAAATTGTTTTTGCCAATTACTACATTAGCAGAACAAGAACTAAAACAAAATGTAACACAAATGATTTCAGTAGAGTTTATTCTTAAAGGTCACTTTGGTTAGTGCATGTTTTTAATTCTTTTAGTATATCTGTGAACATTTTCATTTTATTGGAAAATTTCTACTAAATAGTTTGTTTTGACTCCAAGTCATTTTCCATTTACTACTTTTTATTTTTTTGAGTTGACTCACAGCTTCCTGTTTCTATGTAGTTCCAGTGATGTATAGTTGGAATTGGACATGGTAGATAAAAGGTAGGGTGGCAACTCTGGGTCATATTTTTGTCCAGCAGAGTTATCTTGTCTAGTACAAACTGTATACCACACCTCTCCTATTGTATCTAGTATTTGTAGTCTCTGTTCAAATTTATGTTGCAGCATTTCCTGGATTACAGGCATTCAGGGGTATGGGCAAAAGTTTCTACTATATGGTGGACATACTATTCCTGAGGATTTTTAAAAATCTCATTTATATTTTTAGCATATCAGCTAGCTTTGGCCTGTTTTCTTTTCCCTCTCCACTTATCATGGTATCTGCATTCTTCAACTTAACAGTCACCTAGGCTAAACTCATTTGCTTCAGTAAAGGCTTTCAGGGTTAGGTTTTGCTTGAATTTTGATATAGTTTTGTCACGTTCTTTACTAGCTCTCTGCACTGTGTAAGTGAGCAGTCAGCTGTTGTATGTAGGGATTAATATTGTTACTCTTAGATAGGCACTGTGCCTAAGCAATTCATTTAAGAATACAAAGCTTAGACCTAGCCATTCTGTAACTACTATTACATACAGTTTTTAAATGATCAAGTAGTGAGAGTTAAGGGACAGATAGCATGGTTATGCTAGATTCTGATTTAATTATAAAAGGATGTTTTGAAATATTTGAATTAGAAATGGCTGAGAGTAGTCAAAGTTTAACAGTTCAGATCATATATATATTCTTCAAAACTGTCAGAAATCCACAGAATATGACATTTAATGTACTGGCTAGTTTTGTGTGTCAACTTGATACAGGCTGGAGTTATCACAGAAAAGTGAGCTTCAGTTGGGGAAATACCTCCATGAGATCTAGCTGTGGGGCATTTTCTCAATTAGTAATCAAAAGAGTGGTGCCATTCCTGGGCTAGAAGTCTTGGATTCTATAAGAGAGCAGGCTGAACAAGCCAGGGAAGGCAAGCCAGTGAAGAACATCCCTCCATGGCCTCTGCATCAGCTCCTGCTTCCTGACCTGCTTAAATTCCAGTTCTGACTTCCTTGGTAATAAACAACCCTGTGGAAGTAAGCTGAATAAACCCTTTCCTCCCCAACTTGCTTCTTGGTCATGATGTTTGTGCAGGAATAAAAACCCTGACTAAGACATATATATTCTTCAAAACTGTCAGAAATCCACAGAATATGACATTTAATGTTACTTAATCATTTGACAGTGAGACATATCTGCTCCTGACAGCATCCCTTTCTTGGTACATAAAAAATATTGAACATCTTCACCTCCAGGCCAAGTTGCTTATTGTGGCAAGGTAGCCACTGGACAGAAATTCCCTATTCTATCTGCAGACAAATACTGTCCATGAAAAGGACAGGTTATGCAGAATAGTTGACTGTTGGCTTTGCTGAGACAGGGTGAGGAGTCCTTAATAAGTCTGATTTGCAAAGTCTGTCAGATGATCCTTATCTATAAGGCCAAAGACTGATGCTCCAAGGTTTTGAGGATTTACAGGTCTCTATAGTTGTTTGAGAAGCTATGTTTGATGCTTCCTATATACCTTGGTAATGTTTAAGTTGTTCTCAGATTTCTGATGGGGTTGAAAACTAGTCTCATAGTTAAACTCAGGTTGTTTAACATTGAAAGAGTGTTTATACAGTAGATGACATAGTTTTCAGGTGGCGTTACAGGCTAAAATCTATACAGAACCTAGGGATAGAATCATAACAATTTCAGTTAGGAATGATGGTAGAGTACTTTATCTAATTGACAAATATAATGGACTGGATGTCATTTGTATATCATACTATGTAATTTACATGATTGTTGGGGTTCTGTTCAATTTATGTCTGGGAGAAGAGGTTTTTTTTTGTTTGTTTGTTTCTTTTTTCATTTGTTCGTTTTTAAATTGGACAGAAAAGGTGAGGTTTAGGGAGTGGTCCTGATGCTAAGGACCTGTTCCCCAACTGGTTTTTGATTTGTCAGTAATGAGAGCCAAGGGCTAATTGCTGGGCAGAGGTACAGGCAGGACTTCTGGGTCCCTGGAGGAAAAAGAAGATGAAAAGAAGGAGAGAGGAGTTTCTGCCATGCTTTAGAGGGAGAAGAACACAGCAACCATGTGAAGTCTCTGGGGGTGAGGATAGTTGGGGCCTGTGGCCACAACTATAGGTTGGGGCTAAGTATGTTTAACAGGTGGTAGGTGGGACTACCCACTGAAGTTTAGAACAGGTGGGGTGACAGAGACAATAAGTTGATAAAGACAAGCTTTTCCTGGTGGGAAATATCAGTGCCCAACAATTGTGCCAAGAAAGTAAGTTATAAAGGAACAAACTGTGTGTGTATGTTTTATCTGTGGATTTAGAGAAGATGGGAGAGGACTGGTAGTACAGTCACTTCCCAGACCTAAAGGTAGGTAAAACAAAAGGGAATCCATGAGGGAGCTGGCAGCAGTGCTGATTTTGGAGCAAAAAGCAGTAGCATAAATCTTCATGCAACAGCCAGCTAGCAGTCTGTGCAGAATTTATACTCCTATCTGATATTTTGCTCTTAGTTTTCTTGCTTCCTGGACTCCTTCTTCACTATGGTTCTTAGTTCTGCTCTTTGCTACCATGATTCAAGACAATAAAGCTGAGGAGGCTTTCCATTACAGCTGTATGCTAAAGACTGTTTTCTTCAAACACTAATATGTTGAAATATACTCTGCAAGAAGATACTTAGAGGTAAGTAGTTTGCAAGGTACATCAGGAAGCCATAGCTTTTTTTTTTGTTGGTTTGTTTTTGTTTTTTTCGAGACACTGTTTCTCTGAGTAGCCCTGGCTGTCCTGGAACTCACTCTGTAGACCAGGCTGGCCTCAAACTGAGAAATCTGCCTGCCTCTGCCTCCCAAGTGTTGGGATTAAAGGCATGCACCACCACTGCCCAGAGAGCTTTTTTGAGTCTGTAATAGAGTGAGATCATGATGAAAGATCTTTATCTAGGAGCAAGGAGGCAGTCTCTCAACAGAGACCTAACCTCTGTGCACATTATTCTTTAATTTCTCATCTTCTAGAATCAAAAGTATTAAATTTTATCATGTATAAGCCACCTAACCTATGTCAGTTTGTCATAACAGTATGCAGGGAGTAATACATCTTAGGAAGAAGAAGAGTGCCTTTGAATAAAGGTATCACAAATTCTCTTAATCATGGAACCAACTTTCAAACCCCAGAACTATTTTAGCCAACTAACTTCACTCAGAGTTTAACTCAAAGAGGGAGAAAAGCATAATTTCCTTCAATGTCGCAATCTCTTTTTCTTCTGGCCACATGAATGTCAGAACACAAATGCTATTATTCATCTCAGTACCAAGTACAGGTAAATAATAAAACCACAGATGTTCAGAATCTGTATCCTACTCTCCATTTGTGTCTAAGAGAGGGGCAAGGATCTGTGCAAAAAACTTGTGGCCTTTGTTATACACAGCATGACTCAAAGGGAATAAAAGCCAAAATATGCTGGCTCATCTCTGTTCCCAAGTACATTGTGTTTAAGTTGATTCACTAGAATGGAATGAGCCAGATTTAGAACTTCCTCAAAGATCATGCACTGAGATTGATTTTAATCTCTGTGAACAAAATTGTGCTTTTCCATTGGAAAAACTTGATAAAAGAACCAACATTTGGAAAAGTTACACAGAAAGCTCAGATTCAATATATACTGCTTAGTTAGTAGATTTTTTTAAATATTTAATTTTTTTTTTACAATCCATTTGTTATCCCCATCCCAGTCCTCCTTCCAAGAGTACCTCATCTGATCCCTCCTGCTGTGCCAAGAGGATGTCCCTACCCTCCAAATCTCACCACATCTCACCAGGGTCCCCCTACCTCCCACCTCCTGAACTTTAAGAAAATGAGATTTTATAGTTTTTTTTAATAGAGTTTGAAGGGCAGAAAGATTGCTCCATGGTTAAGAGCATTAGCTGCTCTTCCAGAGGTTCTGAGGTCAATTCTTAGCAACCACATCGTGGCTCACAACTATCTATAATGGGATCTGATCTAAAGCCTTCTTCTGGTGTGTCTGAAGACAGTGACAGGGCACTCACATATATAAAATAAATAAATCTTTAATTAGTAATAGATTTTAAAGACTCTGCTTAAACTTTAGGAAATAGAATTTGGAGTAGGGCTCTTAACTTCTAAATTATTTGGAATAATTCTTCAAGGTGAGATAGAGCTACATTTCCAAACATATCATGTCTGGTGACTTTGCTAGTCACTAGCTTCATAATTTTGAACACTTAGATACCAGGTTTTCTTCAGTCTACTATGAAAGAATAAGGCAGAGTGAAAGTAGAGATCATTAAACTTGCTATGATAATTATATCATATGCATAGTATTAATGCCAAATAGAGGGAACTGTAGCATCATACTAAAAACATAACTAAATATACACATGAATGAAAATCCTTATGAAATCCAGAACAATATGCCAAGAATATATTAATCAAACATAAACAAAATAATATGTATTGATTTAAAAACTAATATTAGAAATAATATCTAGTGAAGACATGGACCCTGAGGCAATTTTTGCATGTCTCTAAATGGCTGGTGGACATTCATTCTTGCTTTATCAGGAAATGTAATAGTGTTACATTAGATTGACTTTGACCATGATAACATATCTGACACTAGATTTATCATCTTCTGGTGGGCTCATACCTGATAGTCCTTAGACTGCTTTCAGGCTTCATAAGCCATTCTTTCTTTGAGTGGTCTAGCATTTGACTGAGCAGCTAAAAGTTTCTCTGACCCTCCAGCATATAGGCAGCCTGAAGTATAAAAGTATAAGGAAGTATGATTTAAGAGTCTGGCTGGTAAAGACAATGAAAAGCCTTGTAGGCTAATGGAAGTTGTAGTTGATCCAAGTAAAGTATGTGTATAACATCAGTAAATTCTAGATGTGTCTATGAGAGGATGGACATCAAGAACAGCCCAGGGGAATTACCAACCATACAAATGGGAGGTACCACCCAATAGTAAAGTGTGTGTGTGCGTGTGTGGAACAAAAGTGAAAAGAAGAGAAAGGTAACCAACATACTGCAGGATCCACTCTTTTTAGTGTATCTGATATTGCCACTGTCCCCGTGGAACATCTGACATTGGCTTTACCATCTTCTGATGGGCTCATGCCAAAAACTCTTGAGGCAGCATTCAGGCCTTCAGCTCTCAAAGAGACAGCATCATTGATCCATCTTCTTTGAGCCATCTAGCATTTTACTGGCTGCTAAGATGTTCTCTGGATCTTCAGCATGTAGGCAGCCATTACTAGATTACTAGATAATCACATAAGCATAATAGTTCCATTTTATCATTCTATGTCTATGTGTACTGGCTCTGCTTTATTGGAGAATTCTGCCTGAAAGGGCAAGAATCATTAAGAACCCTAGACATAAAAATGATAAGTAGGAAAAAAATTCTAGCATCTAGTCTGCTCTGAAATTTCAAAGTTGAAGAGAAGCAGATTATATACTTGGTAGCTACTGCTAACAAATTTATGGACAATCTAACAGAATATTCTAGTAATCAAAGTACTAGTTAGTATTTCACAAGGGGACCTTGGTTAGGTTTTTTTCTCTTTACACTACCACAGTAGATTAAACATCCTTATTTTTACCATCTAAGTTCCATATAACTGCATATATAGTTTTTGTCCTAAATTGTGCCTTGTTTTGTGAAAGCAAACTGGTAAAACCAGAGAAAAATCTAAATGTTCTACTCTGTCGACTTTCCTCCTTAACTTCTAGCTCCACCTCTCTATTCCTGTCCAA
>JADRCD010143199.1:0-14275 GCA_019843815.1 Montemys delectorum | reverse complement strand
ACCATCAATGAGAGCAAGTACAGAGATGCGCAGATCGCAGGAGCTGCCTGGCTGACTGCAAAGGCTGAAAATAGAAAGCCACAAGTTCACTAAGAGACTCTGTCTCAAATAAATAAATGAACAAATAAATGAGTGAGTGAATGAATAAGGTGGAGAAAAATAAAGGCGAACACCGGGCATTGACATTAGGGCCTCCACAGACACGCATGACAAATACACCTGCACGCTCGTGCATACACACACACACACACACACACACACACACACACACACACACACAAAAGCATGCATAATCACACATACAATACACAAGAAACTTAAAATTGTTGATGTGAAGAGTCTATACAATATAACAGACTACTATTTCAAACAAAGTATAACAATTTGTACCATGTAATAATAATCTTTCTTTGGGTTAATTTATAACTCCTCAAGTAATTATCAAGTTATCTTCCATTCTCATTCCAATTATCAAGAATACTTCTATTCCTAAAACTATTCATAAGTGAATATATTCAGTTTTATTAAAAGAACATAAATATAATATCTAGTTAATGCCCTCTCTCTCTCTGAGTGTGTCCATTTTGAAATGGTAAATGTATTTTCTGCCTAATAGCTATGTTTCTTTGTGTGTTTCTACCTGTATAGAAATACTTGCATCGGTATAAAGAATGAGAAATTTACCAATGTATAAATAGATTGTAATGTGTTTTATACATTCACTAGAAAAACTACTGAACTAAACTATTTCACAAAAATATAAGTAAAGCAGACTTGGTTGGGCTATACATGCCTTCATGACATCCCATTAATCTACAGACAACATTCCTGCTTCAAAGTCCTTTATGGGACTCTTTTTGGCTTGTTCTTATTTTTAGATAGAGTTAAGGGAGTTCTGATACACAAGAACACTAATTCTTTCTAATTCCTTATCAAGACAGACAGGAAAAACACTGCTAAACTGAAGGCCAATGCATACATTTGCTTTATTTCACCTCGTTTTCTAAATTTCCAATTTCCTATTTACTCCTTAGGTTAAGAATGTTTATTTACAGCTCTAACCTGCCAGTGAGTCTGTTATAGGATTTTTCTCTAGAAGGACTGTATGTTAAAGGAAAGAGCAGCAATAACTTTTGAAGCAGTTATAAATGCTGGCTATATTGTCTTCTCTCTAAGAATCTTTGGCGTCGTAACTTATCTTCTTAGAATTTTACTTATGAGAAACTTTGTGCCCGTTTACCTGAACTGCGTTGGTACTAAAATGTATACAGAATGGGCCTGACTTCTCGGTATTTATTTGCATGTCTTCTCAGTATTCGTCAGTTAAAACTGCGACTTTTGCTTCCAACCATGGTGAATGTTGGAGCCATATTTGCCTTCCCACCATAGTCCTCTAGAATATCGCAATTTTCCACAGGACAATAGGCAGTGTAGGACTTGGATGCCTGAGTGACAAAAAACAAAGATGTCAAGGACTATAAATTGTTCCAGCTGACTCTTTGGAGGCACTTTCCATACAATCTTTCACCCAGAGAACCCAACTAGTTCCAGGCAGTTGCGCTGAACACAGACGACAGAGAGCGGAGCATAGGAGGCTACAAAGAAAGAGGTATTACATTTGCATGTGGTCCTCTTGACCTTTAGGCTAACTGGTGATCAGTTTTTCTGAAGTTCAGAAAATAGCAACCAGAAAGCACCCACCAAAGTGGAAAAAATCTTGCTTTCTGTAGCATCCTGAAAGGGTCTAACCTGGCCATTTTAGTATGCTCTGGGTCTTCTATAGACCATAAAAGCAAACCTCAAAAGGCTCAAATTGATTCTAAACAGTGTAGCTATGTATGGAATCTAAAATCCACTAATTCAAAATTCACAATATAATTGAGCTTCCTTCTTAAACAATATAGAAAGAACAAGTTAAAGCCAAGTATATATTAAGAAAGAAAATAAGGAAAAGGACAAAAATAAATAGGTATAAAACAGAAGGAAGGAGAGAAAGCTAATGAATACAAAAGGTGATTTTAGTAAAGGAGCCATCTGAAAAGGAGCCTAGATCACTCCACTCTAAAGAAAGGAGCGCACATGCGACCACACACAGAGTGAAAGTATGATTTCTGTGGAAGCCCCAGATGCACTGGAAGCAAATACAGAAGTAGTATAAGGAGTTTTGTATCAGTGCATTCAGTTAAATGACCAAATTTCTGCTTTTGAAGAAACTCATCAAACTTCACTCATGAAGCACCAGATACTGTGGCTAACCTTTATTTACTTGGAAAATTAAAAGAGGAATTTAAAACCTTCCCAAACCAAAAACTACACATGATGTCACTGGGAAGTTCTTCATTATTTGAAGAAAAGCAGAGTAGTACGCAGGGAAAGTACCTGAGAAATCAACTCTTCCAGAGAGGAAAGAGGGTAACATGTCTGTGAGTTCAATTGGTGCACTCACACAGAACCAACGCCGTTCAGGTGAGTTCAGTCTGCTGCCAGTCACAGCGATGACAAAAGCTGAAGCATGGATAGCAGCAACTCTACTGAATATAGATGCAAAATTCTCTAATAAAAAATTCAACGGAAAATTCTTGAATAAAATCTCAAAATTTTCTGATGAGAATACTTAAGATCTACACTCCGAGCAATTTTCAAAAATGCATTAAAACCTACAGCCATCACAGTAGCTCTTGTGAGCGTGATTCTAGAAATATAAGAAAAAGATAACATATCTGTCAAATAGGATTTAGTACTAGAGTTTTCAAGTTGGTTTGACACTGGCTGGTAATCCATTTATAGAATTCTTTCAGTTATTTTATAAATAAAGACCATGGTAAATCTTGCTTTTCTGATTTATGGACAGAGATAATAGAATGGAATATAGTCTAGAAATAGATGACAGTAAGTGGGCAGTTGATTGTCTTCATTGGAATGGATATAAGTTTCTATCAGTAACACCAATAAAACAGTAAATATCTCTATTTTCAAAATGTGTACTCTATATCTATCTATCTCTCTATCTCTCTATCTCTCTGTCTATCTCTCTATCTGTCTATCTATCTATCTATCTATCTATCTCTCTCTCTCTCTCTCTCTCTCTCTCTGTCTGTCTGTCTGTCTGTCTATCTATCTATCTATCTATCTATCTATCTATCTATCTATGTCTGTCTATCTGTCTATATCTGTCTATCTATTGCTCTTTCAAAAAGAGTTATGACCCTTTGTTAAGAGTCACAGACTCTTCAATAACAACATGTATATAGCCATATATTTACATTACATGTTGTGTACATAAGTGTAAACTTTTCATACATATTATATATGCTGCACACACAATTTAAGAGCTAAAGGGCATGCACCAAACTCTAAATTAAAGATATGCAATTCATATTTCAGAAGTACCCCAAATCAAAGACAAACAGATGTTAAGAGCTTTGCAGTAACCCAGGCTACATATAAAATCACATTTATATCAAGTATTTAAAAGAAACTAAAGATTTTTATTTCATTGGAACAAAGCCTTCAAAATATAAGGGGAAATTATTTCCAATGCAGAAATCCTATACTGAAGAAGGGGAGAGGAACGCGTTAGATTTAGGAAACCAGGGAGGCCAGTCAGAGGAACAATGACTAGTGCCAAGCCTACAATTACAGAATAATCGAAAAACTCCATGGGTTCTGGGGATTTGGAAATATGCCTGACTGTGAGAAGGCATGGCATAGAGCTGAGGACGGACTAGGATCAGAGTATTAAGAATCATTATTATTAGGTGTTGAAGGAAAATCTGGTGAGGAAAGAAAGGGAACACTGGGCACAAGACCACAAAGAGGGGTTTTAAATGCAGTTGTTAACTAGGAAAAATTAAAAATTGTACAAGCACTGAAATGGAATCGGGTTGAGCCATATAATATACTTTGATTAATATCTCCATTAATAATGGACATTTCCATTTTTATACTATTAATTTGAAATTTTCTTGTAATTTGAAATCAAAAGAGGCTTGAGAGGATGTTTATGGGGGGGGGGGTAGAATACTTACCAAAAGGTAATGAATCATCTCTCACCCTAATGGATAATGACAAATAATACATTATTTAAAAATAGGATATAATCACTTTCTAGTTGGAATCACTTCTGTTGAAAAACTACTTTGGGAATTGTGACTAGATTGTGGGGCCCAGACAGAAAGGGCATAGTATATTTCATTAACAGTTCTTAGTTGTATTTGTTTGTTTCCCTTTACATATGTTTCTTCTTTACATGTATAACTGGTAAAAATAAAAATAATCATTAATAAAAATAACAAAGTAAATGTGCTGAAGAGGTGACTTCGTGATTAAAGAGCATTTGCTGTTCTTCCAGAGGACCTAAATTTGATTCTCAGTACCCAGATGCAGGCTCACAACCACCACCTATAATAGATGTTCCTACTTCAGACATTCCTTCTCATTCCATCTTATACTGAAGATTCTATAGATTATACTAGCATTCTGTTCTTTTACCTTGCAAAATCTACCTGTAGTATATTGTTAATAAAGTGAGTCTATTTTTTTACCAAACTGTAAATTTGATCCATGAGAATTTGTTCTACACTTACAAGTCAATTTCAGCACTGAGTTGATACCTACTGTTCCTTTTGATAAATATGTATTCAATAAATGAGAGCTGTGAAAGAAGGCATAGAGTATTTCCAGAGCAACTACTCCTGAGATAGAATAGTATTATAGTACGACATTTCAGAATCCAATATTTCACCCAATATTTGTTTAATTGGTATAGAATTAAAACATGTGAGATAGGCTTCAAACAAACAAACAAACAAAAAAAAACAGGGAAGCTAGGAAATGAGTTGACATCAGTAGAAAGTTGTGACAGTTAATGTTATTTGTCCACTTGACAGAGTGGGAAGTGACTCCATCTTGAAAGGTTATCTACAGTAGGTCAGCCTCTGAGCATGGCTTAAAGGAATACATTAAAGGAAGTTCATTGAGGTGAGAAGATCCATACTAAAATGCTGTGGCATCACTCCCTGGGTTTGGGTCCTTGAATGCATAAAAAGGAGAAAGATTGGTGAACACCGGTGGTCACTGCTCTCTGCTTCCTGGTTGCGACCTCCGGCTGCTTTAACTTCCCTGCCAGGCTGGACCGTGAGCTGAAATAAACTCTTTCTTCCATTGAGTTGCTTCTCTCCAGACATTTCATCACAGCAATGGGAAAAGAAACTCAGACAAATGTAAACTTGTCTTTTCTCATTCTTTTAACTGTATAGAGTAGATTGGGAGGTTACAGAGGTTAGAAATAATAGCATACAACCATATTTCAGTTAGATTGCATTATATATAAAGGATGCTTAGAGTAACATGGAGAAAGTATGTTGAAAAACACATAGGATATCATATGATCCAGAGTATCAAAACTACCAGCAGCGATGATGGGAAGTGACTAAACTGTTTCACCAGTGGACTATACTTGTGTGATGAGTATTAATTTGCTAGACCTATTCGATGTAATGTCATCCGTTTCTATGGTGATTGAAAATGAGAATATCATTAGGTAGTGCCGCATCTTGCAATATGCTTATATGTAGATACATACTGCTTAAACTATTTGTGTCTAAATATAGTTTCTTATCTGTTAATACTCTCACAGAAGACCATGCCCTACCTCTATATTAACAGCTACTTCCCAGAAACAGAACCATGACTACCTAGTTTTCAAAAGTCGAAATTTTTCTCCAGTATTTTTAAACCTTGCCTTAGATCGCTTTTGTCAAAAAAGCTTGATTAAATTTACATTTTCTAATGATTTGTTTTAAGGAGTGTGTACAGTGAATAAAATCCATGGTTTAGTCTTGACTTTGATGTTTTTTTAATCATCAGTGCAAAGGTTAGGCAACTGTCAGCACTCACGCTTGGTACAGTGTTGTAGTTTCTCTCATGACCAATGTCATCACCTGGGTGTGTAAGGTCGTGTAAGGAATAAGGTGTAAGACAGTGAGGATCTTACTGTGAAAAATGAGGCTTCTGTTTGTTCTCCGGGCACATCTAAATGATTCCCCAGGGAGTCAAATGAGGTTAACTGGCCTGATTCAAACTGTCCTTCAGAGCCAAGGGCTCTGGCACCAGCCACTTACTGGTGTCTGTTATTCAGGATCCTTGTCAAACCAAGATCCAAAGTGCTCATGACAGCCATTGGATGATGCTGTTTCAGCCCACAAGGTTATTTTTCTTTCTTTCCTGTAAGTTTTTCAAAGTTGTTCCCCATAAATATCACAGTGTATATTTTAGTAGCTGTATTGAAATAACGGCCTCCTGACTATTAAGAAAAAAGTCTCTTCCATAATAGGGGATGCTTGGAAGACACCATTGTCATAGTAACTAACTATGTCAGTACTTCAGAGGGTCTTTTTAAGAATCCAACTCAGAGTACCTTGGAAGGTAATTCTTGCTATCACAAAGGCAGGATCTGCACAGAAGAGCAAATACACTTTTTGCAAAGTTTTGCTGTGTGAACAGTTACTATCCAGTGCAAAGAAAAGAGAAACTCTCTTGCTACTTACTCTATAATATTTTTAATTCTAAGATTCTTTTTAATTTTCTTGGTACCCATGAATAATCTCTTTTTTCTTTTTAAACAATGGCATTTCAAGCTGTTGCATTTTTAGTTTTTCTTCAGAAAAATTACTAAAACTCATGTATGCATGAACACACACACACATACACAGACACACACACACACATCTTACCATGTATGCAGGATAACCCTGATGTGTCTTTTTAATGAGTGAAACCTGGCATAGTTGCACAAAGGTCAATGTGTTAAGAATCACATAATGTAAAAATTGATCATCAGCCACCATGGATGAGAATAAAGAGAACACAGTCAGACCATGAGTTGATTCAGTATTTCCCCTACTCTTGGAGGTGTGATCATCCTACCTTCTTGCTATCTTTTCATTTTGCTAGACAATTTATGGTTTTTGCCTAAATTGGAGTGTGGAGGTGGAAGAGACTGTCTGAAGAGTATATAAATGTTTCTTCCAAACTACCAGAAGCTAGCAGTTCATTTGCTGTGGAGCGGAGCACACTAACCTTGTCTCTCTTCGCAGTGGGTAAACCTCACAAGTGTAACTACTGTGGCCGAAGCTACAAGCAGCGCAGCTCACTGGAGGAACACAAGGAACGCTGTCACAACTATCTCCAGAATGTCAACATGGAGGCTGCCGGGCAGGTCATGAGTCACCATGGTAGGTAAAAAACACATTTGCCGCCTTTGTTTCCTCCTCTTCGGCTTTCTATAGTCCTTCTCGTGGGTTAGACCGTTCCATCTCCCTTTCTATGTGAAGACAAAACCTGACTGCGTTTCCCACAGTTTTCAACCGCATTGACTGTATGGGATTATCGTCCTGAGCAGTTGACATGAGCTGTTTTGGAACACACTGCAAACAGGATGATTGAGTTTCTGTGGCACTCCCAAATCAGTTCTGATAGCATGTGTTCGAATTAACACTGTAGTGACAGCCAACATTAAAGCTGTATTAAAATGCCACGGGAAAGTACTGCTTCGTTGTCTCCTGAGCTTCTCCTTGGAAACACTTCAGTATGCCTCTCTGAGTTCCCTGAGTGAGCGCAGAGGGTATTAACATTATAGCTTCTCTCAGAGCGGCACCATCAGTGATACAACTTGAAATTTTGCCCCATAATTTATTAGGGAAATTATTAATTTTATTATATATATATATATATATATATATATATATATATGAAACAACCTAGATCAAAATTTGATCCCTCAGCTTTCCCCAAAAACATGTTTTGTCAGAGAAACATCTTGATCCTAACAATACACTCCAGCAGTGTGGAAGGTGGGCCTGATGGCGAGGCGGCTCCTACAAAGGTACTTCAGCTCATCAGTCTTACAAAAGAAAGGAATGAGTTCAACCTCTTCAAATTCTTACTGTCCTTAATATCTCACTACTTATTCCAATTGATTTGATACAAATAAAAACAAAAGTCCTACCTTAATTGGCATTTTTGTGGTGGGATATTTTAAAAAGATTAACCAATGCTAAATGTTATAATATGCCCCAGTCACCCTAAAAATATAAATATTCATTGACTAAGATATAGATAAGTCAGGGATTATTTATGGAATTTTTAGTTTGTTTTAAATGTATATTAAAAGTTTATATATACATATATATAGTGTTATATAATAGGCATACTTCTACACATACATATACGTTATACATAATGTTTTATATAATGTATTCAGTGTAAGTATGCTTATAGTGTAGTTAGTGATTTTGTGGTTTTTAATTTGAGATTTTAAATATCTTTGTTATTGTAAATATTCTGAGTTCTTACATAAGGAATAGATTAGTTTTATTCATTGTTGTGACTCAGTCACCTATGTTTATATTATTAGTACTGATAACTCTCTGTGGATTTGATATTGCAAGCTGTCATTCATTACCTGGGTGAATGTGGACAGCATAGCACCCATATGTCATATAACTATAAGCCTTAGGGTTTTATTAACCTGGTTTGACTGTGTGGTTTTTGACTATGTTGGTCACAGATAGACTGTGAGAATTAAATGTAATAGGCTGTAGACTAAAGCCTCCTAAGCAGCTGTGTTTGCTATTTGATTTTAGGGCGTTAATACTAAGAAAGAGTAAGTGGGCCATTCTCTTCAGTGTTACCACTGCTTACCACTGGATATTGCATCTGCCTACTCAGAACATAGCTTTGTTTTAAATCAGTGCTCCTCGTCCTTTCTAATGTTGTGACCCTTTAACACTGTTACTTGTGGTGACCCCCACCATAATTTTTTTTCTTTGCTGCTACTTCATGACTGTAATTTTGCTACTGTTATGAATTGTAATATAAGTATTTTTGGGCATAAGAGATTGCCAAAGGGGTTGTGATCCACAGGTTAAGAACCACTGTTTTAAATTGTTGGTTTTAGTGCCAACTGGAAGGAGAAGACTAAAGGAGACTTCACAGTATGCTAAAGCTCTCCAAAGATGCTTCAGAGTATCCTTACTAGTTTTTCCATAGGGTGTTTCCCTACTGCAATTCTGGCCCTCAAGTCAAGGATATGTACAAATTTTATTCATTCATTCATTCATTTATAGAACTCTTGATTATATGTATAAAAGCCAGAGTTTCTCATAACTTCACATCATTTTAAAGAAGATATGAATATATAATTTTAGTTAATATTGTCTATTGGCACATGGACCTGCCATAGAATTAGTGTTATATATTGTAGAGAGAGAAAGATATGTCTTCTAAATGACTGGGGCTTCCAGTCCTGTCCTTGTTTCCAGATTGTTTAACCTTTTTATGGGGTTGTGATGAACCCTGAACACAATGGGGATGAGCTTGAAAGACACAAACCAAGGCACTGAGCATAGCAGAGCCAGGCCAGGGAGGAATGACGATGATGGTAGGTTTTCATATTAAAGGCTTTAACAACTATTCTTAAATATTAGATAGTACATCAACCACACTCAAACCTAACTACACTTCAACCACAGTGTTAACACCACTTCATGCTGTGCTTTTCTGGGTCCACAGTGATATTTTGGTATTCCTCCTCTGGGCATATTTAGCAGTGAACTATATTGAGTGTATGGGTAGCCGATGGGAGATGCCCTGGGGAAGAATAGCAAGGGTGGAATGCTGCTACAGTTGCTAATTTCTCATCTACATAGCTTGTCCTGAACCTCAGAGATTCGTGTTGATTCCCTCACTCTCTCCCTGTCCTCTTATCTGCCCCTCACTCTCTGTTAGTGGTATGAGTGAAGGTTTTTATCACTGTGGCTGCCATCAACTCCATGTCTGACACAATTTCTTCTCCTAGCCTCTCTTTTCCAAAGCTTATTTGCCCCCACGTTGGCTCTTCCTGGGGAGAAGGCAAAGGAGTCAGGTATTCTCCACTTCATCCAGAAAAGACTATCAAAGACTTGCTATGGAAACATTCTGGAAATAGAAAGACAAAAGAACACACCTTATATATCTATATTATGGTAGTGAGCAATACATTTTAGAAATAACACGAACAGAAGGCAAGGCTGTAGTGACGGCATCTGTGAAGTTCTCCAGGAGCAGACACATAGTTGATGAGGAAGTTGAGGAAAGCTTCAATCATGCGAAGCATCAGACCTGAGGACGAGAGGTTGAGTGGAAGTCAGTATCTCCAACAGCTAACCGGCTCTATATTCCATGCCGAAAAGAGGTGCAGGGGTATGGAAGATCATAAGCAGACAATTCAAGGTAAGAAAGCAGTGATAGGTAGGAGGTTGCAGCTGGGAGGCAAAAGTACTGTATGCTGCTCCAGCCAGCGACTGTCACGGTTTAATCATTACAGAGTCGCTGGGTGATAAGAATCAGTGTCACCAATATAGAGTAAGGTTTGATGTCTGCTCGGGGCAGGAGATAGTATGGGCAGAGACTGGCCACATACTATGCCAAGGAAATGATGAAAGGCACTCCCTGGCCAAGGCAGTAGGGCAGAACACTGAAGGTACCTTCAAGAAGGAAAGTGAACTTGGTTCTTAGGATGTGAAATTCGATGGTATTTTTGGTTAAAAGAAGCAGTCCTGGGAATACTTCCACGGATCTGCCTTTATAGCTTGTTTATTCATGTGGTATATGATACGAAAACAGAAATACACTCATATCCTCAGTATTCAAGTAGAGTCAAAGCACAATCTGAGTTATGGAGCTTGCTCAAACAAGTGAAGCTATTACCAAGTACAAACACCTCGCTTAGGTCAGGGTAAAAGTCTTATCGTGTGATTGATACAGTTGAAACACAAAATATCTAGGAAACGAGTTTTGCATTGTAAACAGTATAGATGCCAGAGTATCATGTTATGCTGCATCCCCATTTATAAAAGCAGACGCTCAAATTATATGATTAAGTACAAAAGTGTCAGGTCTTTTCCCCATGAGTTTACAAGGCTGCCAAGCTGCCTTATAAGGTATCAGTATTCAAAATAGATCTACAAAAAAAATGTATAACAAGGCCAAAGCATTCCCTAAATCCAGACCTTCCAGTATTAGCATTCTATAATGGCTAGGGATGCACAGAAGAAGAAAAAAATTACTGCAGCTCTCTGCATCTTTGATTCCCTGACTGTAAAATGAAGAACACCTGTTTCCTGAGACGCCTGAAAAGTATTACATAGATTATTAAATGTAAAGCCTTGAGAAAGGACGTACTATCCAGTTTCTGTCCGTTATTGTTATTGCAGGGTAGCAGAAAGTTTGTCTTTTGGTATGAGGAGCTGTTGTGAAGTAGAACACAGACCAAACTCTGTCATAGTCATTTTTAGTTCACATGAGCTTCATTGAACTTGAGACAAGCCATCTGAGTTGAGGTGGATGTGGTGGGGGACAGTCCCCACCCAGGTTTCATTCTGACTGTTAAGTGTATGCAGCTATGAAAATCCAGTGCAATACCTAAAGCAAAACTGCCACACTTCAGGACTACTCATTTCAGAACTGATTAGCATATTCAATTTCTGGGGCAAACCCCATCCGCTAGTCTTGCTGCCCTTTCGGCAAATTTTTACAATTTTTTTTTTTGCCTGCCAATATTTTTCACCTCAGTTCTAGGCCTCTGGTACATATGTTCTCTGGTTCACAGGCTCACTTTGAACTTCTATAGGTTGTTTTTGGCATTGTTGGAACAGACTCTTAGTTGAACATAACCTACAACTTATGGCAACTCTCCTGCCTCAGATTCCCAAGTGCTTCCTTCGGGTATAGGCACGAGCTACAACGTCCAGCATGTAGTTATTTTAGTAAGCACTTGTGGATGTACTACTGAGAACATGCATGACAATGTTGACCATCATCTGCCTCCCATTGCCTATTTGCTTGCCACGTCAAACAGGCATTTCATCCTCTCGCCTCCTGGCCTCCTTAGATGAGTTCTATGGTTACCTTGGCATTGTGTTTTAATATTTTGCTTCAAAATTATTTTGATTTTCTTCTAAATTATTTTACAGTTGTTAAAAGATCATATAGAATGCCTTACGTAATGCTTTGGGAGGAATTCTCCTCTCAACACTATAAATAGTATCAGTATAGAAAATGACCATATTGCTAGATCTCACCTTGATTTTGTTTTCTAAACTGACATCCAGCTGTTAGAGAATTTCTTATTATTCAGAGCCAGATGGTATCATATTAAATGTGGTATAAGTACTTAAATTATTAAACATTCACTTCTTCTGGTCAGGCCACTATGTTACCCAAACATTTATTGTTGATTTATTTTTTTTTAATGGCTGAATAAAGAAACATTTTTGATGATTTTTTTTTTCATTTCAGCATCAGCACCATGTATTGCTGTACTGGTACTCTGTGTATTGGGACTCAATAGTCATGTGAACTGGAAATTCATTTCACTTTCATCTTTGCTTTAAATCTTTTAATGTTCATCACCAGCATCCCCTTGTAGGCTAGAATGCATTGGGTTTCGCACAGTAAGTCTGTCCTCAATGAAGAATCTAGGAGAATCACTTTTTTTACAGTGTGTGCTGAATAATCAAAGAGCATTCAAGAGATGGGCCCCTTCTGTCTTTCCTATGAGTACTAACTTAAATGCCTCATCTGATCTGTGTGAGATGTTTCCCTGTCCTTAAATATCCTAGATCAGGATTCATAACTCAAAAGCACCTTTTATGAGTCACGTGTCCATCTTAGCAATGTCAACACTGAAGCCAACAGCAGTGGAGACATCCATGATGAGTGGAGTCCATCAAATGAATTAGGGCGGCAGTTCAGAAGCCAGAGTGCCAGTTTGGAAATGGATTGCTATATCCCGCTGTTCTTAGAAATAAATTACAACTTTAAAGCATCTACAGTTTACTATGCACAGATAAGTGCAGAACCAAACCTTATCCATCAAGGCTCCTGAACAGGTAGTTATGCTACCATTAGGGGTAGGACCGCATCAAAGAGAAAACCTGCTGCAGGAAAACTCGTAGGGGAAGAGTCATCAAATATCCCGCTGCTGGTAAGCCTTTCTCCAAATCAAGTTAAGTGTAAGTTACTTTAGAAAAATAAAATCAACAGCCTTGGTAATAGTGCAGTCTAAAGTCTTTATCAATGTTAATCTATACTAAACATACTTCAGAGAAATAAAATGAGAAGTCAGACTAATATGTTTATCACCAGGACTGGCAACACTTTATATCACTGATCTGAAAGACATTCATAAAAATCAATTGCGCGTGTGTGCGTGTGCATGTGTGTGTGAGTGTGTAAGTGTGTATATATCAGTGTGTGTTCTGTGTACATGTGTATGTGTGTATGTGTGTGTGTGTGTGTGTGCTCACACGCACGACATGTCTATGCAATATTTAAGAATATTCTCTAGTATTGTGCTTTCATTTGAACAGGCAAATTTGTTTCGGGTACTAAGTATCAGAATAGCATACTTATCTCCATAATCACAAATGTTGAAGACAATCACCACATTCCCTTTTTATATGGTCTCCTGTAGTACCGCCTATGGAAGATTGTAAGGAACAAGAGCCTATCATGGACAACAATATTTCTCTGGTGCCTTTTGAGAGACCTGCTGTCATAGAGAAGCTCACGGCAAACATGGGAAAGCGCAAAAGCTCCACTCCACAGAAGTTTGTGGGTAAGCAGAAGAGACAGGTGATTTGATCCTGCAATAGTGACAGACAAGAGTCCATGTGTTAGACATAGGCCTGGTGTGTTACCTAGGAGAAACATATCTGCCTTTTCTCCGGCGTTCTCGCCCACTCTATGACCTCCCATGTACATCGAGCACACACACACACACACACACACACACACACACACACACACACGCACGCACGCGCACGCACGCACACGCACACACACACACACAGCCCTAGATGTGTGGGAAAGGGTTAGAAGAAGACTGTTAGACAGTAAACACTGTCAACATAGTGTATAAGCAGGAATATAAAGGAGATCATACGTGAAAGCTAGCATGTTCTTTTAACTCTAACTGCCTAAGACATGAGATCAACACAACTGCTCACGCTTGTGATGTCTTTTTTCCTCTCTGTTACTGTCAGTTTTTTGACAGTGTTATTCCCAATATTAAGTCTCTGAGCATTTGATCTAGAATTCAGAGGTATTTTAATTGTTCCCAAACTTTACCTTCACAAAATAAAGTAGTGTTGCGGTAAATTTCCAACCCAAATATGCCCCAGCAATGAAAACACAACTCAATTAATATAAATACAAGCTGTGCCCCTAGATT
>JADRCD010143193.1:0-17664 GCA_019843815.1 Montemys delectorum | reverse complement strand
CTTCTGGTGTGTCAAAGACAACTAAATCTTAAAAAAAAAAAAAAAAACCTCATGTATGTTTTTGTGTTGGATTAAGTTGTAGACATGAAAATCACAGGAGGCTGAGTGGCACCTGTCAGCTCTCTTGAGCTTGTTACTGTGTTTGTCAGATCCTCAGGGATACTGTCTAATTCTTTTTTGTGGAAGACCTCCTGCCTGCCTGAAGGATGATGCTGAGCCACATGGGGCTTGGTTCTTCTGCTCAGTCAGCTCTCAGTCTCTATGTTAATATAGGTGGACTGACACTGTCAGGTTCTATGAAGAAAAATGTAAAACTGTGACTTCATCTGTTCCACCACCTACCCTCCTAGTCATGTTTGTCTTCCCTCTGGGTTCTTCAAGGTTTTGAATGTGAAGGTCTTTACCATGGATATAACAATTTTTGTTTGTTTGTTTGTTTGTTTGTTTTTCCGAGACAGGGTTTCTCTGTGTAGCCCTGGCTGTCCTGGAACTCACTCTGTAGACCAGGCTGGCCTCGAACTCAAAAATCCACCAGCCTCTGCCTCCCAAGTGCTGGGATTAAAGGTATGCGCCATCACTGCCCGGCAACAATTGGTATTTTTACCATTCCAGCCAGAAATTACTGGGATGAAGGTGGTTAGGTTCTGTTAGAGAAGAGGACATTTCTTTGTGGCAGAATTCCACTGTGTTTATGTTGTGAGAGGAAAGAGGACTTTCCCTTTTCCCCCTGTCCCCTCTTTGTGAGCAACAGTCTATGAGGCTTTAAGTTAAAGCTAGCCTGGCTGAGGCAGAGGCACAATAGCCCTTTCTCTTCAAACTAAAACGATCACTGTTAAAAAGAATGTGGCACTGTCCATATTGTTCTGACTGGGCTGTTGTCCTCTGGAGGGCCTGCTTGGCTCTGTCACATGAACTGTGTGGTTTCAGTACCCTCCCCAGAGGGGCACCATAGTACTTGTCTCTGAAGAAGACTTCAGTCTTTGCTCTTCTAGACTCCCTATACAGAAGATAGCCAGTTAATTAAGGATCACCAAGTTACACCTTGTTCAGGTTCCTGCTCCTCATGTGGCGGTAGGCATTGTGGCTTCTCTTCAGTGTGCCTTCTGCCCCCCAGCTTCTGCTTCTGGATTATGAATAGATTTCCAGGAACTTATGGTAAAAAGGAACATATTGGCATGATACTGGTGGAAATGTAGGCACATCCACTTCACAGGCTGTCAGCTTCTTTTAGAAAGATGAAGTATGTGTAAAGTCACAAGAAGCTGCCAGGCTCCCATTTTGAGTTTCCATCTGAGACAAGAATGCCCAGTCAATCTAGTAATTTATTGATTGGGTCTGGATTGCCAGGATCACTGTGGAATGACCTGTGTCTTTAGGTTTGGGGAGGGAGTGTTGACAGACAGGTGGTATTGTGTCCCTCAGAGTAGGTATTGGTCCTTGATAGTAACCACAGAGCTGCATTGGTGTCAACTAATGGTTGAGGTTCTCCTTATTGTTCTTATTTATTTAATATGTTTGATTGTTTTGTCTGCATGCATGTATGTATAATATGTATGATGCCCAAAGATGCCAGAAATGGGTATCTGAGCCGCTGGAATCGGAATTTACAGATGGTTGGGGGCCACCTTGTGGTTGCTGAGATCTGAAGCCCAGTCGTCCGTCCTCTGGAACAGCCAGCACTCCTAACTGTTGAGCCATCTGTCCAGCCCCTGTTTTTGACAGATTCCTTGCTGGGCTGCTCAGAGCCATGCAGTTCGGTTGGAAGGCATTTCCATGCCCAGCTGTACAAGTCTTTTTTTTTGTTTGTTTTGTTTTTCTAGACAGGGTTTCTCTAAGTAGCCCTGGCTGTCCTGGAACTCAGAAATCTGCCTGCCTCTGCTTCCCAGGTGCTGGGGTTAAAGGCGTGTGCCACCACAGCCCAGCTGTACAAGTCTTAAGGACATACGTTTATGGGATTATTTTTGCTTCTAGGGGTATCACTGTAGCCTTTTCAGTCCTCACTGTCACTTGAATTCTGACTACATTTTCAAGTATGTTGGACTCTATCTCCCCAGTGTCCCCAGATTTAGTGATGTAATGGTTACTGTGCTTCCTGTCATGTGACTAGCAGGAGAGTAGATACCCCCACCCCCCTTCTGTTGACTGTGCTGCTTTCTTGGGGAGCACTGAGTTCCCTTGATGTCAGTCTGGCATTTGTGCTGAGAGTCTATAATGGATGAGCCGGGCTTTTATTTGAGGCCTTGCAGGGGCTCAAGGAGTTCTTTACCCCACCCCTTTGCTGTTGCCAGCTTCCCACTCTGTGAGTTCTCAGGTGTTACTTACAACAATGTGCTTTACTGCAGAGTACAGGTATTTCATGCAGCTGAGCAGTCCAGGGCAGGGTAGATCTAGGGGTTCACATGATGTGATACCTTGGCTAGTGCCTTTCTTTCCTTAAAGAACAGTGGTAACCAGGCAGTGGTGGTGCACGCCTTTAATCCCAGCACTTGGAAGGCAGAGGCAGGTGGATTTTTGAGTTCGAGGCCAGCCTAGTCTACAGAGTGCGTTCCAGGACAGCCAGGGCTACACAGAGAAGCCCTGTCTCGGAAAAAAAAACTTAAAAAAAAAAAAACTTAGAAAAAAAAAAAAGAATAGTGGCATTTGTTTCAGTCTCTATTTGCTTTGCTTTCCTTTGATTCGACACATTTCACTAAAACAAAAAAGTGCTTTTCGTCAATTTCCTAGAAGTTGACTGAATATTTAAAAACCAAACCAAACCAAACCAAACAAAACAAAAAAAACCCCCAACAAAACAACAGCAACAACAAACCCAGCCTCCTTGCTTTCTCCATGTCTTGCTTCTTTCTTCAGTAGCCTCTTTGGTCCTGGCCTACTGATGGATTCCAGAAGTTTAGTAATAGTCTTGGTTTCTTACTAGGTAAATCCTTATTCAGAGGTCTCCAGGTAGTCCATTCTTGTTTCTAATGCTCTGAGTGGTCCCACCTGTGTTCCTGTCCTTCTGTCCAGTTCCCAAAAAAGACTGAGATATATTCTTTCAGTGGGAGATGGTTATTTCACATGTAAAGTTTACCTATTTCAGTTCCAGGCTAAAAAGTATTCAGCAGTCAAGTGGACAGATAGCACACATAATTTGGGGGCTGAGGGAGGAGGATTGTGAGTTTGAGGCCAATTTAGGCTATACAAGGGTGCCTGTTTTGTAGAAAAGGGGGTATATCTACCCTTCTATTACTCAAGATTGTGCTGGACCCTTCAAAACTTCCATGTCATGCACGTTTTTTTTTCTCACTTTTTGTTCTCCCTCCCCCATTAGTAGCTGGGGGCTGGAGAGAGGGCTCAGTGGTTAAAAGCACCAACTGTTCTTCCAAAGGTCCTGAGTTCAAATCCCAACAACCACATGATGGCTCACAACCATCTGTAATGAGATCTGACGCCCTCTTCTGGTGTGTCTGAAGACAGCTACAGTGTATTTACATATAATAAATAAATAAACCTTTAAAAAAAACTTACATGTAGCCCAAGCTGTTCTCACATACTCATTCTTCCTTCTTGAGCTTCCTTAGTAGCTGCAATGCAGTCAGCCATGTCTGTCCCTTCTCTGTTTATTTTAAAAATAACTTATCTTGTTTATGCGCATAGGTGTGAGGGTGTCAGATCCCCTGGAACTGACGTTACAGACAGTTGTGAACTGCCATGTCGGTGCTGCGAACTAAACTTGGGTCCTTTGGAAAAACAGCCAATGCTTTTAGCCATGGAGCCATTTCTCCAGCCCCTTATTTCTTTCTTATATTGAGTGGGAGTTAGAACCAGGGCCTCACCGGTCAAGTGACCTCTGCCACTGTACTGCTCACAGCGGTTCTCCAGAGCAGCTCCTGAGCTCAGCCTTGCTGTTGGAGTTTTAACCATTTGTTGTGGTTATAATAGTAGTCATTTTCAGAAACTTTTATTCACTTAAAGATTATTTTATTACTATTTTTTAATTGTTTTTTTTTTTTTTTTTTTTTTTTTTTTTGAGACAGGACCTGTCCTGGAGGAAGTTACTCTGTAAGACCAGGCTGGCTTCTAATTCAGAGATCTGCCTGTCTCTTGCCTCCTGAGTGTTGTCTGGCTTTAAAGATTTATTTTTATTTTATTTGTATTAGTGCTTTGCCTGCATATTTGCCTGGTTCACTGAATTGTCATGTAGGTTCTGGGAATTGAACCTGGGACCTGTAAGTATTGAACCTGGGATCCTACTTGCTGGATCTCAAATCACGTGACATATCCCAAGGTTCTAGGCATTAGGTGGAACTGAAATGACTTAACAACTTTGACACATCTGTGGTTAAGATGAAATACTCACTGGAAATCAGAGGTGTCTTTTTTATGAGGCCCATCCTGTTACTGCCTGCAGTAAATTATGAGTGAAAAGCCAGATGTACAGTCGCTCTACAAAAGGTTTTATCTCTGTTTTTTGACAGGTTTTGGGGATTCATGAGAGCTGAACAGATGGATAGAGAGGCAGAACATGCTGCCCTCAGATGAAGTCAGTGCTCTGGCCTCAGGCACAGACAGGCTCCTCAGCATATCTGAGTGAGCAGAGAAGGCATCTGAAGCTTCATGAATTGTCTTCTTATCTATGTGGCTGTAGGTGATGAATGACCACTGTATTCTTTGTATCTCCTTTTTGTTTGTTTTTGATGCACCAGTGCACCTGTTGCCTGCTTAACTGAGTCTTGAAGAAAGAAACTAGGGATATCTGGTAATTTTCTGACAGAAACATCACAGCAATCCAGGGAGAGGAAGGTTCACCTTAGGTGCCAGGTTCTGGGCTGCCTGAGGATCTGTAGGGAGGGTCTCAGCCTGTTACAGTAGCTAGCCAACTTTAGGACTCCACACCTCATGTTTCACATCTCCAATGGGAAGAAACTACCTCTACTGTTGCAAGGAATTAAGCCATAGGGACTGAGCAACTGTAGCAGGGCTGGCTAGAATCCTTGCTTTCTCCCAGTTCTTCAGTTGTCTTGAGAATCTCTAGGTTTGGGTTTCTTTATCTTACAGATGAGAATTGTGGCCTGAGGACAGGAATACTGTTTGTAAGTGTAATATCATTTATTCAAGTGTTTATTTCATGTTGGGCACAGTGTTGGATGCTGGGTATTCACTGTGAATGGGACAGATGGTGCTCACCATACATGCTGGAGATGCGAGATGTAGACCTTGTTTTAACTCTTGTTTATCTGAAGAAAGAAAGGAAATGGGTGCACTTGAAACTTATGATTGTTTAGCTCTAGGTCTCTGTTTTTCCTCTCTGAGATGAGGCTCAGGCTTGTCTCCTGAGAGCTGGGGTATATGGGGATGGGAGGTGGTGTAGGTTGTTAGCTTTTCTATGGAAGAGCAGTCAGCACTTAGTACTAATCCAAATGGCACTCACGGAGAAAGTTTCTAGGCAATTAGGGGCCCATGAGCCAAAGCCCAATTTTTATTTTATTTTATTTTAATTTTTTTAAAGATTTATTTTTATTATTATAAATAAGTACACTGTAGCTGTCTTCAGACGCACCTAAGGAGGGCATCAGACGTCATTATGGGTGGTTGTGAGCTACCACATGGTTGCTGGGTTGCTTTGAACTCAGGACCTTCAGAAGAGCAGTCAGTGCTCCTAACCTCTGAACCATCTCTCCAGCCCGAAAGCCTAATTTTAAAGTCATGGACAGGCACTTTAGGCTTAAAGTATTCTTGAAATGAGACTTTGTTGCCCCACATGTAAAATTCTCAGGACTGGACAGGAGTACATCTCAGTGCTGATGTACATGGTTGCTATGCATGTGGCCCAGAGTTCAATACAATGCCCAGCACTAAAATACATTTATCATCTTCCCCAATACCTCAGTTTCCCTGGTTCGGCTCTTGGTTGGCATTGAAGATAGGCCACTGCAAGCTAGCCACTCAGGCAAAAGCTTTAGGAGATAGAACAAGAATCGTGGTGTTTGCTTAAGGCTTAAACCTAATTTAAGGTTTATTGTTTAGCATGTGGCATTTCTGACTTGATCTTAGTTTTAAAAGCAGGATGGATGTTTTTGTATTCATGGAACTGGGAATGATCTCGTACACAGCTTGTGTTGGGCTCTCCCATCCTCACCAGTGCTTCTTATAAAAGCAATGTGTTCTTTTTCTCTCTAGGGCATGGCTGCCAGCTGCTGGGACCTGAGGCTTTGGAGGAGGAAATGACCGTGCAGGACCTTTTTGTTCCATCTACATTTCTGACAGGGAAACTTCCTAGGGTACAGGCTTAGGGGACAGGAAAGTTTCTCTTGAAGGGCTTCACATTTGTAACAAAGAAGATAAAAATGACAACTTCATCTATCAGACGGCAGATGAAAAACATTGTGAACAATTACTCAGAGGCTGAAATCAAAGTCCGGGAAGCCACCTCCAATGACCCGTGGGGCCCATCCAGCTCTCTGATGACTGAGATTGCTGACCTGACCTACAATGTGGTAGCCTTCTCGGAGATCATGAGCATGGTTTGGAAGCGGCTTAATGACCATGGCAAGAACTGGCGGCATGTATACAAGGCGCTGACATTGCTGGACTACCTTATCAAGACAGGTTCTGAGCGGGTGGCCCAGCAGTGCCGTGAGAACATCTTTGCCATACAGACTCTGAAGGACTTCCAGTACATTGACCGTGATGGCAAAGACCAGGGTATTAATGTCCGAGAGAAGTCAAAGCAACTGGTTGCTCTTCTCAAGGATGAGGAGCGGCTGAAGGTTGAGAGGGTTCAGGCTCTCAAAACCAAAGAGCGTATGGCTCAGGTGGCCACTGGTGTGGGCAGCAACCAGATTACCTTCGGCCGTGGCTCCAGCCAGCCCAACCTTTCTACCAGCTACTCAGAACAGGAGTATGGCAAGGCTGGGGGCTCGCCGGCGTCCTACCATGGCTGTGAGTAGACAAAGTACCTCACCTTTACTCGATGAGTGGCAGGTGCTGGGGTCTCAGTTCTCAGCTTCTGGCAATCCAGGTGACAGCTTCCTTGATCTGGATTGAGTTGGTCCCTTGGCTGCTCTATGGGTCTTCTGGGGATTTAGTCAAGGCTATGCCCATGCTTCTTAAGTTTTTGGGGTTACATGGGCTTGCTCCAAGGCCAGTCTCACCAGAATTTTTTTTGTCCAAGAATGTCTGTCAGCAAAGGGATTATCCTGCTGTCCAACAGGGACTCAAATACCTGGTAGCCAGGAGGAAATGACTCTTGCACTTGATCATTTATTTCTGAATCTTGCATTCAGTGTCTTTCTACTAACTGAATTGCAGGTCTCTGTAATGGCTCAGTGTTTACTATTATAGGCCATTAACCAGAGAGACAAAGTTGGATGTCTGTTTCACCTAGAAAGGAACACTTTGTAGGTTAGCGTCAGCAAGGCTTCCTCCTCACATATGCAGAAGAATCTCCAAAATTTGATTTGGTTGTATGGCTGGGTTTGTGCTGTGCAGGGCTGATCTATGTTCTGATTATGTGTTGGATCACTTTGAGTCTTTGTTCTATGTTCAGAAGAGGTTTCAGGGAGAGGAAGTGGTGTTTGGACCCTGTAGAAGCTGGTTTCTGATCCTGCTGGCCTCCTGGACACTGCCAAGAAGTTATCCAAGGCGTACTGTTCATCCTCTGTTTCTTAGGGCTGGGCAGCTACTAAGGGCCCTGAACTTAGAGAGAAAGGTAGCTCTGGTGGCCCTTGGATACATATGCTTTATCTTCTGTCAGTAGAAACCGGCTTCCAAGCCCATATCCTTTAGAACAGCACATTATGTCAACATAACAGAAACCTTTTTGTTTTTTTGCTCTCCGAAAGTGAATCTCCCTGTGTAGCCAGGCTAACTGCAAACTTACTGTCTTCCTTATGCAACCTCTAGAGTGCTGGATGATGGATGTGTGCTATCTGTGTGACCAGTACGGCAGAACACTTTCTTAATTTGCTACACACCATCATTTCCCACTTTTGTATAATAGGCTTCAGTCTGACTTTCTTTGTACCACCATTAGAATTTTGAGGAATGTGTTTATTATGTAAGAGATTTACACATCAAAGTCAGGCTTCCTGCCTCTAGGAATTCTAAGTTATTATTAGGATTGGAGCAGATTAACATTTTCTTGTTGTATTTCTGGCTATTGTAATTTTCAATTTTGAAATGCTTTCCTTATGTGATGATGATGATGACTTGTGAGATAACTTATATCTGAAGGTAGCCTTAAGTCTCTTGAAATTTCCCTGCATTAAGGATTAAGTTGTACACCAAAATAAGCAAGCAAACAAATTAATTAAAAAGATAAGATTGGCTTATCAGGAGAAGTTTTATTTTCCTCAAGGACCCTCCTGTGGATGATACAAAGGGGTTGGAACCACCATAGTCAAACAGGGCAGAACATCAAGGTACAGGGGTGACATGGGAGTGTGGAGCCTGGTTGTTTCATCAGACCCTTCTTATACAATGCCTGATCTTTAGCCACTGACCCTGCCTGGCTTCTAAGGTCCTAATGCTTTAGCTCTGAATGTTCTTATTTCCTAGACTTTGATCATGAACTGAAATCCAGGGTCAAGAGTGTGGCAACAGGCTCTTTATGACTTTTAGGTACAGGGCACTGACTTCAGGGATGAGGCAGAACCCTGGGTGGTCTTGGCCTATGTCCCCTACACACTGCTGCGCATCCTCTAATGGTGTGTCTCTTTTTGTGTATGTGTGTGTGTCCCTGCTCAACAGCGCCAGAGGCCTCGCTGTGCCCCCAGCACCGCACAGGGGCCATGCTGGGTCAGAGTGAGGAGCTGCAGCCACTGAGCCAGCGCCACCCCTGCCTGCCGCACCTGGGCCTAGCCTCCCACCCTAATGGCGACTGGGCCCAGCCTTGCCTCACTTGTGACCGCGCAGCCCGAGGTGGGACAGCGGTTTACTTTTCTTCGTAGAAATGCTATGCAGCTTGCTGAGGGTGGGGCTTGTCATGTCAGTACAGCCAACTCTCTCCCAGTCTTCTCCTGCTGGACCGCCTGTCTAGCTAGCTTCCAGTGCTTGGAGTCTTTTCTGCCTCTCTTTCCTGGGAGCTTACAGCCCTGTGCTTCCCTGCCCACAACCATATACCACCTACTTAGAGGGGCGCTGCATAGTGGTTAGACCTGGGTGGTGATCCTATCTTCCCTGTATCCCTTGTCCTACAGACTAGAGGGTGCTTTGCTGCCTGCCAGGCCACAGAGTGGTAGTGGACCCAAGCAATTGGCTTTTTTTGAGATGGAAATGTGTGCTTTCAGTTTCTGAAAGCTAGTAGGAGACCCTCAGTGATAGCCACTGGAAGCCATCGTTCCCAGTGTAGGAGTAGAAAACTGTGGGGCTTCCAGTGGGATTATTTTTGCTTTCCAATGGCCTGTTATCATTGCTGAAATCCCCATTGTCACATGAACAGAGAGTTAGCTGTACTGTCAATTCTAGGTCACTGTGTTTGAAGAGGCTGAATTCAATGGGTAACTAAAAAAATGGGGCTTCTCTTTTGCCTAATTAATAATGCATCCTGGTCAGAGCTACACTGTTGCAGGTTAAACTGGAAACAGATTTTCACTGTTGCTCACAAGAAAATACCCTCATTCTAATCTCCTTTTGGTCATAAATGGGTTCCCACCCGAGAAGAAAGCTCTCTTCTACTTTTGCCCAAGGGGCACCAAACAGCAAGCCTTTGTGTAATTTCCCTGATAAGGTAGCCAACCTCTATTGAGCCCTGGAGACAGTCCTCGCTCATTCATGCCTCACGAATACTACAGCTTGCTTAACTTGAGTATTTGTGTGATCACTATATTTAGTTCTGGGATATTTCCCTTTGTGTCCTATCTTCTAAGAGTTTGTATGGGATTTTGGCTTCTAGTGTTTGGAAAGGTAAGGAGGACCAGCTTTGCACAGCAACTGATGTCAGGGTTAGAACTGGTTTGGAAAGGTTTCCCAGTGACATGGAAGTTGCATACCCAGTTTTTTGCTCCCACTTACTTAGGATTTGTTCTCGGGTTCTCCTAGAGCTTCATGGAGCTCTTCTCCTTTTCCTCTGTCCTAGGCTGTGACTCAGGTGAGTTCTTTGAGACAGGTAACAGCTAGGTCCCCAGACCCTGCAGGGGCTTGTCCAGGTCATAGATGGCATGCTGGTGGTTTGAGGATAGCTTTTTCACAAGCCAAATTTTTTTCCTTTCTTCTCACTGCCTTCAGATCTGTAGAAATAACCTTGGAAATCTCTCAAATTCTGTTCTTTATCTCTCTGTTCTTTATCTCATCGATGACTTGTATCCATTGGTAGCTTCTGTTTGGTTTCCTTGCCCTCAGCCTCTCCATTTCTGCCCACCCTTCATTCTTTTTTTTTTTTTTTTTCCGAGACAGGATTTCTCTGTGTAGCCCTGGCTGTCCTGGAACTCACTCTGTAGACCAAGCTGGCCTCGAACTCAGAAATCCACCTGCCTCTGCCTCCCAAGTGCTGGGTTCTTCATTTTTAAAATGGCTTTAGAGTCCCTTAAGTACTGATTCCTTTCAGGATCATCACTTTTGACATCCTTGAGAGGTAGAGTCTGGATAGAGTTGGGGGATTGTAGGGCAGGGATTTCCTAATTCCTAATAGGAATTTTTAAATAATGTCGCTATGCTTACTCTTTCACAGGTTACATACTTGGCTCAGTGGGCTAGAATCTGCAAGAACAAAAAAGGCTTTTACCTTTTACATAGGGAAGGGATCAGGGGGGATAGGTACTTAAACCTCAGAAGCACTTGAGAAGGGTTGAGAGAATTCCTCTGCCTGGAGGTAGGTAGATCTGGGGCAGGAGGCCTCACTAACTGGAGGATGTTGGGACTGGTAGCTTGATAGGCAGGAAGCAACCAGTCCTTGAATTTGTTCTAGAGAACACCCAAGAAGGCTTATTGGAGGCCTGGATCACGCTGATGTGGAAAGGAGATGAGGGCAGCTTTGAGGCCTCAAAACTCAAGTGTCCAGGAGGCAGGCAGGGAAGAGAGAGGATTGTGGGTACAATTTGAGGGCTGCTTGTTGAAGTGCAGAGAGGCAGTTAGTTGTTTTGTTCAGTACTTCCAGCTGTGTACTGTTAGCCTCCCCTGATGCTCATAGTCACATAAAAGCTATTCCCCAGAAAGTCTAAGCCTCTGTCTGTCTCTGTTGGCCACCCGTCCAAGTATGCAGTTGGTGTTTGAGACTGCTGTGTCCACAGAAGCCGTGTAGCTCAGAGGAGTCTCTCAGGCTCAGAAGGTTGGAGTTTGTTTCAGATCACAGAGCTGACAGCTAGCTTGGATTAGATAGAGTACAGATGTGAACAGTCCAACTGTTGGGCCTACTTGAGGCACCAAGTACTGTGGGACTAGCAAAGCTACAGCTGTAAAGAGATCGAGCAAGTTGTTGGGGAGAGGTTGAGAATCTGCACCAAATGTGGCAGAGGGCGATGGGAGAAGCCTTTCTGATTCAAAAACAAGGCCTGGGGAAGAAGACTGCTGGAGTCTAATTTGACAGTGTCAGCTCAAGTTCAGCCGGTGTTCCTCCCTCCTGTTTGTCCTGCCTGCTGTGGTCATGGCTTACTTTGCTGTTCTCCTGAATCTGCCTCTGGAGCCAGAGCTGCTGCTGTATCCTGATGAAAGCCAGGAGGCAGTTCCTTGGTGCCTGGTACTGTGGGGAGAGTTTAACTACCAGAGTTACTGTCCTTTAAAGGAAGGAAGGGGAGGAGGAGGGGAAAGCAGAAGAGTGTGCTGCCTCTGGTGTGCTCTAGTGCCTCAGAGTACTTTGTAGTGTAGGAACCACGGGTGCTGTCACTCACCTCATCTTCTCAGAACGACCTGGTAGCCCCTTCTATCTAGATGAAGCCTTTAGCACTCTGTGGTGTGATTCTAGGAAAGTCCCTAGGAAAATGGCCGGGGATCCTTGAGTTTAAGCAATCTATGCAGAGACCGTTATTGCTCTCCTATACCCTGACAGGCTTACCAGGAGATTACTGGAGATTATGACCATTTCAGGTCTTTGCCGAGCTCGCTTCACAAGGATTTGAGTGGGCTTACAAAACACATGCAATACCACAGGATTAACTAGGTAATAGAAGAAAGTGGGACAAAAGGAACCTAGGAGTGAGACATACACAATAGCTAGAGATGGATCTAAATTTGGCTTTGAATGTCTCAGCTACTGACTCTCAAATTGGGCAGTTTCTCTTTGGTTTTGAACAAGCTTTCAGGATCCAAAGGAGATGCAGGAGAACCAGGTGTTGTGAGCCTCAAATAGAAGTACATAGTGCTCTTCTTTTTCTGTAATGTAGGTATTTGGTCTCTGTGCAGGTGTAGAAGGGTCTGAGTCTCAAGCAGGGCTGGGCTTGTGGTCCCTAGAGCCTGGTCTGTCTGATAGAAAGCAGTGACAGGCACACATGCCCAAGCTTCCAAGCATTTGCCAACCTGAGCTGTCATACCCACTTCTGAAGTCTCAGTTTCTCTCTTATTCCCTTCTACCAGGTCCTCTCTTCCCAACTCTGTGTGCTACTACTTTGGGGGTTGGTCGAGACATACTGAATGAATTTAATTAGAGCTGTCTGCATAAGAATGCCTTTATTTTTTTAATGTGTGTATGTGTGTTTTAAATATTTTATGTATATGTGTGTATACCTAAGTGTATGTATATGAACCACAGTTGTGCCTGGTGTCAGCAGAGGTCAGAAGCATCAGATCTCCTCAAACTGGAGTTACAAATGGTTGTGAGTCATCACATGGGATCTGGGGATCAAACCTGGGTCCTGAAAGAGCAGCCAGTGTTTTTAATTGCTGCAGTGTTTTAATGCGTTTAGGTCCCAGCCCTTACTCTTTTATAAATACGGTATCCTGTAGCTCAGGCTGGCCTCCAACTCAGTATATAGCCAAGGATGACCTTGAACTTTCGATTCTCCTGCCTCTGCTTCTCTGCCTCTGCCTCTGCTTGAGTTACAAGCATATGTTACCCATGCCTAGTTTATTTGGTGCAGGGATCAAACTGAGGGCTTTCTTTATGCCAGGTAAGCACTCTACCATATTGAACTGTCCAGAAACTTTTAAATGGCTCCAAAAGTCCCAAAGCCTAGGCCACACCCGACCACACCTCAAATCAAAGCCCTGTCACTGTATGAGGTGCTAGGAGATTGCAAAGTACAGCTCTGGGTTAGATTGTGTCAGGCTTCACTCAGCTGCAGTATTCTTCAGCATTCTTCCTCACCTCTCCCTTTCCTGATGGCCTGTGGCAAGGCCCTTTGGATAGTTAGAGGCAGCAGGTAGTCACTCTCATCCTTTAGTGTTCAGGACGGCTTCTTCCCATGGGCTCACCTCTCCTGTCACTAGTGGGTGTGATGTTGGCCCAAGTAAGTCAGTCTGCTCAGTTTTCATTATATGAGTGAGAAAGAGTGAAGGGAGTGTCCTGCAGCCCTGCTGCTGGCAGCTGTTGGCTTTGTTGGTATACTCCTCCTGAATTTTTTCCTGAACATTTCAGTCTCTTCATGCAACTTCATGACCCTTCCATTTCATGCTATCCTAACAGAAGCATTTCTCCAGGTTCTTACACAAGCCTGTAAATATTTTAACAACTGCATACATCATAGTGGTGCCTCATTATCCTTAATATTGGATTCAGAACCATTTGGAAGATTCGCTCCATGGCTTACAGTAGTTGTGTATGAGCTGACACTCCTGCTGTGAGACAGCCCTGCTTTGTTTGTGATAACTGTAGCTAGGAGAATGCCAAGGAACCATTGCTTTATGTACCCATCAGGGAGCAATGGAAAGGAAGAACAATGTGCACACCTTCTTTCCCTTCACTGATATAGGACTGACTTTGTCTGCTTTGTCCAAGATTCTTATTTTAAGCTGGTGTTGTGGTGCAGACATTTAATCCAGCTCTTTAGAGACAGAAGCAAGTGCAGATGGATCTCTATGAGTTCTAGACCAGCCTACATAGTGACTTCCAGGACAGCTAAGACTGCATAAAGAGGCCTGTCTTAAAAAAACAAAGTACAACAAAACAAAAAAGAATTCTAGCTGGGCAGTGGTGGCACTTGCCGTTAATCCCAGCACTTGGGAGGCAGAGGCAGGCAGATTTCTGA
Source organism: Montemys delectorum (assembly GCA_019843815.1). Classification (NCBI taxonomy): domain Eukaryota; kingdom Metazoa; phylum Chordata; class Mammalia; order Rodentia; family Muridae; genus Montemys; species Montemys delectorum. The sequence goes on along the minus strand of JADRCD010143193.1, from coordinate 3,568 downwards.
GTTCGAGGACAGCCTGGTCTACAGAGTGAGTCCCAGGACAACCAGGGCTACCCAGAGAAACCGTCTCGAAAAACAAACAAACAAACAAACAAAAAATAAGGCTGGAGAGATGGCTCAGCAGTTAAGAGCGCCGAATGCTCTTCCGAAGGTCGTGAGTTCAAATCCCAACAACCACATGATGGCTCACAACCATCCGCAATGAGATCTGATGCCCTCTTCTGGGGTGTCTGAAGACAGCTACAGTGTACTTATGTATAATTAATAAATAAGTCCTTAAAAAAATAAAAAATAAAAATTTTATCATAGTCACCAGCTTATTCAGCAATTTGTCAGTTTGGGACCTGAGGGGATTTGGGAGCCTCCAGATAGTGAAACTCATTTATGGTTGACAGGTCTTTCAACAAGAGAACTTCCCTTAAGGATAGCCAGTCTGACCCCATCTGAACAGCAGGGCTGAATTGGTTCCAACATTGTGTGTTATGGACACACTGACACACTGTGGACAAACTGTTCATGTCTTGATTGTTTTGCTCATCAGTTTTTGTTTTGAAGCAGTTTAGGCCATACTGACCTGTAACTCAAAAGCAGTCAAGGCTGTCCTCAATCTGTTCTTCTGCCTATCATCCCTACCCCTGCTGTTGTCCCTGTCCCCAAGTGCTGAGATTACAGCATGTACCACTGTGCAGAACCACGTGTGCTCACTTTTGTCTTTATTGAGACAGGTCTTCTGGTAGCCCATACTGGCCTCTAACTTAAGATGTAGCAATCGAAGGCCTTGGATTCCAGATCCTCTTGCCTCTATCTTCCCAGGACTCAGATTACAGGTCTGTGTCACACCTGGCTTCATTGGGAGTAGGCAGAACACCACCTAGTTGGGAAACCCTGGTCTCTATGGCTTCCTGTGGGACCAGCTGTTGGTATTTACAGGCCAGAAAAAGACCCTTGAATGTCTTGCTCTATCACTCTCTTTTTTATACTTTGAGCCAGGTGTTTCATTGTGCGTGGAGCTATGCTGGCAGCTATCGAATCCCAGTGATTCTCCTGTTTCCTTCCCTCCCCACCTCTAGTATTCAGTTGACCCGAGGGCACAGCTATACCCATCTTTTTAAATGTGTGCTGAGGATTTGAACCTGTGTTTGTTCAGCAAGCACTCTATTTACGGAGTCTGTGTCTTCATTTTCAAGAACAGACTTTGAGGGAAATGCTTGTTTTTCCTTGAGTCTCTGTAAATGTGAGCCTTCTGATGCTCAGAGTAGGGCCAGGTTAGTTAGTCAGAGAATCCATTCAGGCCTGGCTCACAGGAGCATCTGTGTTCCCTGTCATGCGCCTGGGCACAAAAGTCTCTTTGTGGGGTTGAGATGCCATCACTGAGGCCAGAGTGTCTCTCTAAGTAAGCCAGGGCCTGCTGTGCATACTCAGCTGATTGTGTGGGTGGTAGCTGTGAATTCTGCCACCTGTGGAGCTGAGAGCTGTACATCTGTTTATAAAACCGCAGTGTGTAGGGGAATATCCTACTTTTAGTACCCCTTGTCTTGAAGTTCCACATTGACTGGCTCTCCACCATTCTCACTGCCTTGGTGACTGTAACAGTAGTATGTTCCATTTGCATTTGAAGCCCATCTGGCCTCACAGGTATATTTAGCAGCCCTGAAAACTGAGAGACCTCTTTGCAGCAACAAATCTGTTCAGAGCCCTGTTTTTTCTTGACCTGGTGGCTCTCCTGTGACTTGATGGCCAGTGAGCAGCCTTCCCTGCAGGATAAGATTCACTATCTGAGTGAGCATTCCATGTCAGTGTAAAGTCTCTTCCCAAGTTCTCATTTGGTCTTAAACAAGATATCAGTGCTGTATCTGATCTCAGCAAGGGATTTGCTAACTATTCCTTCCCCAGTTTTCATTGGTATGGATTTGTGCTAAGAGGCCACACTCTTAAGTGAGCAGGAATTTCCCAGGTCTGCCTCCTAGAGCTGTCTGGCTCACTGCCTTTGTCCTCTCCAGTCTAGTTGATGAGTTTTTTCTTTCTTGAGCATGAGAAAGTAGAGACCTAAGTATTCTGATTAGTATCAGTGAGATTGGGAACAAAATCAACCAAAAGGGAGGGAGGTGTGTGTGTGTGTGTGTGTGTGTGTGTGTGTGTGTGTGTAAAAAGAAAATTGTTAAGTCTAGTCAGTAAAGTGGATTTGAGGCAGTTTTATTACCATCCACTTGCATTTCTAAAGGGGTCCTGTGAAAAGTATAATTGGGGTGATGCTTTAGGATGGGATAAGGCTTGGTTTTATTTATGATGGAGTTTTTACTGCAGCTTTTGTTTTGCCTGCTCAGGACAGGAGATATGAGGCTACTGGTTGCTGCCGCCACTGCTGCCGCCACCACCATGAATGATTCCAAGTTAAATCTTATTATCTCTGTAGCCTGGCTATCTAGAAACCATCTTTGTCAGCAGTTATTCCTGACCTCTTACCTTCTGCCAAGGAGGCAGCTCCTAGGAACCAAGTTTAGACTAGAGATGGAGAAAGTGTTGTTTGTGGTAAGCAGTCTGGGTAGACCTTTGCTAGAATGCATGAAAGAAGGAATTTCTTAGTACAGATTAGAACATTTAAAACAATTAGCCCAAGCTATGAAATTGACTTGTCTTCTTTTTGTCTACCCATTTACCTACCCATCCATCCATGAATGTAGGTATTCACTGTGTAAAGTATAAAAGTTTACTGGTCTGGAATGAGGGCTGGCTACTCTGTGGGTCCCAGTGCAGGAAACTAAAGCTCTGCAGTTGTCGAGCAGGGGGAGGAGGGTGTGTTGAGCTACACAGAAGCCCAGAGGAGACCCGAGCCAGGAACCATCAGACACAGCTCCTTCCGTGGGTAGGTTTGCATCTGCAGTTTATTGAAGCTGGGAGTGTGTAGAGGTGGGTACACACCCAGGTTCCTGCTCCTGCTCTCTTGTACTCTGTACATCGGTTCCTGTTACATTTATCTCCTAATCTGAAAGTCCCCAGGTTACTGTGAATGTGGATTTCCTGGTTTGGGATTTGGTGTCTCAGCTAGGTCTCTGCATTTCACACATTCAATAAAAATAATATTCACAGAAGCCTGTCAGTGTTAACTAACCAGATACTTGAGGAAAACACACCTGTGTGCAGTGTTACACAAGTACTTGCTGTACACAGAACTGTGTGGGCTTCCTTTTCCTAAGCATGTCTTCTAAATGTTAGTGTTTTGATTGGAGCCTTTGGTCTCTTGGGCTCCTTTACATGACTGAAGGCTCTTCAAGAACTCTTGTCTTAGGCTTCTGTTTGATGGTCCATTTCTCTGGAGTAGAGATCTGCTGTGAAGACTGAGATTTGATCCTCCTGAGGCCTGACCTTCAGCCAAGGTTTCATGTGTCTCCTTTAGGTGTACAATTGTGTTTGACTATTGCTTAATTTTAATTCTGAAATACCTGTAGCTTTTATCTTATCCTTTTGCTGGGCCATTGTGGGTTTGAGATGAAAACTGAGTACTATCTTGTGCTAGGAAAAGAGAGACAGACAGCTTTGTCTTTGCATGTGATGACTTTGCCCCCCCCCCCCC
>JADRCD010143182.1:0-14591 GCA_019843815.1 Montemys delectorum | reverse complement strand
ACACACACACACACACACACACACACACACACAGAGGCGGGGGAGGGGGGAAGTACAGTACAAACCTGAGCAGAGAGGGATGGCATTAATCACTTGCTCATATCTAAGAATATGGAGTCAGGCTAGAGATGGTAACCATGTCTAGAGACACTGGCATTGCTTTGAAGAGTCTAAGTTCCACTGGCTGGGGAAGGCCTGTGGCCTCCCAAGACTCCAGAGAGGAGAAGATTCTTGCCGTGACTTAGGGCCCGGCAGCCCTGCGTGTTTCCTGCATGTCAGACTATCAAATGAGAAGAATGAGCCTGGAATGAAGGATCCCTCCCCAGAGGGACAAAAGTCCCCAGGAGACCTCTGGCTGCATCCTGGGTCCCTGCTGTCTCCTCAGGACAAGACACAGATGCCTATAGGAATAGAAGGCTGAGAACGGCACACATACCCCTTCACCCAGCACCTCCAGAAGCCAGAGCCCTACTCCCAGCCCCAGTTTGAAGGAAGTGATTCTGTAGGGTTTCGGGCTTCTCCTGGACTCCCAGGCTGTCTCAAGAGGAAGAACTGAGATTTTGTTTTTCACCCCATGTTTTCAGAAACTGTTGTTTAAAAAGATAAAACCACCCCAACCGTTTACATGACCCTTGGGAAATCTCTACAGACAGCGCTCTTGGCTCACGACTGTAGCCAGACTAAAAAAGTTATGCTTGTGCCTTGCATAAGGGAGCTGTATATTTTGCTCTAATTTGTTTTATTTGGTTTTCTTCGTGTCTGGTGCTGCACTTCATACACAGCAGGTTCCGGGTCTCTGGACAATCCGCCCACAACTCAGGTCTTAGGTAGAGATCTTTAGAATGACTTAACAACTGGTGAGGGGTCCGTTAGCAGCACAGCAGGCATCTGCTCTTACTGATGCTGGCTTCTAAGTGTGTTGTGGTTCTGTTATCCAGTCCTCTCAGCACACATGGTCTGACTCTTAGGATTAACTCTGGATTGTGGCCTCAGAATCCAAAAAGTTCCTGTTTCCAGTTACACAGGAAAGGCAAAGCTCCCAGGGACAACCTTAGAGCAAATGTGAGGTCTGGGTTTCTTTCTTGACCCTTCTTTGGGGTCTCTGTGACTCAGCACTGGGATTAAAACCCAGGGAACCAGCCTTCTGTGTCAGAGAAGCGGCTGCTCTCCACACTAGCACAGTGGTCTGGCTCACTGGCCTGTCTAGTGCAAAGTAATGATAACATTTGATAACACCTTGGATAGAGCCCCAGAGATTATTCTGGAGCTCGAGAGATGGGCTTCTTCATGCTACAAAGCCTCCAAGAATTCCCAATAAAGGGATAGGGAAATGGTTAAGAGCATTGGCTAGCTGGGCAGTGATGGCACATGCCTTTATTCCCAGCACTTGGGAAGCAGAGACAGGCAGATTTCTGAGTTCAAGACCAGCCTGGTCTACAGAGTGAGTTCCAGGACAGCCAGGGCTACACGGAGAAACCCTTTCTCGAAAAACAAACAAAAAACCAAACCAAAACTAAAACAAAAAGAAAGAAAGAAAGAAAAAGAGCATTGGTTGCTCTTACAGAGAACCCTGGTTCTGTTCCTAGCACCGGGCAGGGCCTAACTGCAGTCAGAGGAGATCCAGTGTCCTCTTCTGGTTTCCACAGACACCGCATGCACATCATGCACTACATATATGTTAAAAAACATTCCTACATATAAAATACAAATAAGTAACATCTTTAAAAAAAAATAATTCCTAACAATAGTCAAGGCAGGGCCAACATCTAAACCAAGCAGAGTCTCCTGACTTCTATCTGCACTGAACACCCTGCTAGAGAGAGAAGGCATGTGTGTGGGGCGGGGGGAGGGGGGAGCCCTCACATCTGGGAACAAGGGAAGAATCAGGGCTAGAGAGATGCATCGCTCAGAGGCTATGAGCGCTCTCTACTCTCCAAGAGGATCTGAGTTCAGTTCCTAGCACCCATATCAGGTGCCACACAACTGTCTGCAACTCCAGTTCTAGGGATCCAATAACCTCTTCCGGCCTCTGCAAATGTGTATGCTCGTGTGTACTAGTGTACACACACATCACAGACACTCATTGATATATATAGATAGATAGCTAAAAAGACTCCTAAAAATACTGTTTGTTTGACCAGAGTCAATGTAACGGCATGCATTTGTAACCTTCATATCCAATAAGCTCAGGCAGGAGGATTATAAGTTTGAGGCAGGTCTAGACTACACGAGACCTTGTCTCAAAACAGACAGTGGCTAAGACGCTCCAGCCTGGAGACTGCTGTCCTAAAAATAGTATACCACAGGAATAGGAAGGGACAGATTTTGCAGAGTGGCATCAGGAAATTGCAATTAAGCCAGATGCTGAAAACATAAAGGTTTCTGTTGGAAGGGACATCAGAGGCAGAGAGAACTGAGTCAGCAAAGGCTCGGATTTAGGTAGGCATAGAAGACTGGTGTGTCTGCTGGCATGTGGTCAGGCCAGCAGCGCCAGTGCACAGGGTCTCGGAAGACGGAAAGGGAGATAATAAAATCAGGCTTTGATTATGATGGCTGCGGTACCTGCAGCTTCAGGGTGCAAGCAGTTCTCAAGTCAAGGCCTATGAAAGTAATTTTTTTCTATTCTCCTGATGTAATTGTCGTCCCCGAGGCTTACAGCCTCAGTCTGTTAACCCAGGACTAGTCCTGAAAGTTTCTAGCCCCCATTCAATCTAATCTAGGCCTAGAATGTCAGCCTCTGAGACTTACTGCTGAATAAGCTCACCCTTTCTAGTTCTTTCTGAGATCTGGCTGGCTGGTTCAACTCAGACATTCTGGCTCAAAGTCCTCTACGAGCTGACTGATTCCATCTGGCTTCTCTCCGTTTTTTATTGAATTGCTCTGCAGGCCTCATATTAAGTTTGGTGATGTGTTCTAATATGGCTTCTCTGTCTTCACCTGTGTCTAGCTTGTTCTCTCTCGGCAACCTGTTTCTCTATAACTGTCCTAGGTAAAACTGCCTCCTCTTTTTTTCTTCCTCTGTCTCTGCTCCTTGAGTAGCTTCCCTTTCTTTTCTCTTCTTGTGAAATCTTTCTCTGTCAAATCTTTCTCTGATTCGTCATTTTGTCACTCAATTAGACCTCACTTTCAAACACTGGTGCTTCCTTCTACAAACTAACCTTACCTTCATTGTTTGGGATGAGTGGTGTATGCTAACAGTGTGTCTGTATTCCAGCCAGAAGGATTAAAGGCATGTGCTAAGGGCCGAGCCACACCGCAACTAGAAACAGGTATTTTTAGTAAATAACATAATCTCGGGGTTCACAAAATGATCAAATGTCCTGCAACAAAGGCCACTCTGCAGGGCAGCTTCTTGATAATGGCTGGATGCCCTGGTGTAGGGAGCAGATGAAGTCTTGAGTATGTGATGTCCTGTGTTGTTGATGTGAGCGGGCCATGCCAAGAACACTAGCCTCAGACCCACAGGGAAATAGCAAAACCTTCCTGCCTTCCCCCGGTGTGAGGCTGAGGAAGATGCCAAAGCCGCCTTCCGGTCCAAGGGCGGGTGTTGACAGTGTGTGTAGAAAACGTCCACCATAGCTTTCTCCTCCCAACAGCTCTACCCACACATGTTTACAGCCTGAAGACTGCCTACCTAGAGACTACTACAGAAACCAGCTAAACCTGACGCCTTGTTCGGCTGTATGTGAGAGCTTGCCTCCCTGTTTATCTGTAATGACCCCGCCTCCTTGTTCACTCAACTGTATGTAATAACCCAGCTTCTCTGTCAACTGTAAATAATAAACATGCTGAGCTTCCTGGACACTCTGGTTTCTCTGCCAGAGAGCTTGGATCACCCAATCCCAGCTTTTCAGTGTGTATGTGTGATGGTCATTTCTTCATCCCCCGGCTGCCCCCAAGTCAGGTCAATTCCTGGAAGCCATGTCAAGAAGGATGTGTACTCTAGGCTAGTCCATTTCTGCCCAGGGAGAGAACTCTAGGGGTCCAGTCCTTACCAGGCTAGTTGGGACATTCTTCAAGGTCAGTCTGAGGTGTCTCCTAAGAGATCTTCCTTTCCCTTCATTCCAGGAACTAGACAGTAATCACTCTCATTTCCTGGTCCTGACTAGGGTCTGCTTCCCAGAGGATCTAGAACGGCTGAGGCGCTAGTAAGAAGGCCTAAGTGAGTCAAGATGCTTACTGTGAATGCCTGATGACCCAAGTTTGATCCTTGGATCCCGCCTAGAGGTGGACCGAGCAAACCAATGCTACCAAAGTTGTCCTGTGACTTCCACATAGGCCACCATACTAATATTAAATATAATATTAAATGTAAACGTGATTGAAGAAGAGTTGGGGTGAAAGCTCGGTACTTGCTGGTAGCGAGGAGCCACTCAAGTATTTTAAACAGAGAAAGCCACAACTAGATGTGAGTTTTGTGAAAATAATTCCCCCAATGGGGCAATGGGTGCCCTGGGGGTGACAAAGGCACCTGGAAGCATGCGCTACCTTTTTGCCTCGTTGCTTCACCATATTCCCATGCTTTTAAATCACTACTTTGCTCGGACCCACCCCCTCCACCATCTGCTCCCCTTCTCTCTGGTCCCCCAGCTACCCTGCTTCTCTGCTTCGATGTCAAACCTGTCTATGTGAGTTTACAGTTACATCTCAACTATGCACAAATGGAAACATGCCCTACACGGTCTCTCTCCCTGCCCTCCAGTCCACCTGCTGCATCTTTCAGCTGCCCTCACGTTGTCTCTTCTACTGTCTACAGAGTACATACCATTTACTATACGTTTAGAGGCAGGCTGGGAGGAGGTGGGAAGATGAGGCTGTGTGCTAGGCGTGCTCATCTCCAAGATGCTCAGATCAGGAAAGGCAATGTGAACAGAGGGGTGCTGGCCTCTGTAAACAAAGAGGATGCTGGCTCTGTGAACAAGGGGAATGCTGGGCCTCTGAACAAGGAAGATGCTGGGCCTGTGAACAAGGGGGATGCTGGGCCTCTGAACAAGAGGGATACTGCCTCTGTGAGCAAGCGGGAATTTGGGCTTCTATGTCAGAATTTAGGAGAGTAGTGAGGGTTAGAAAGTCACAGCCTTCAACAGGCTAAGAATGAACTGGGCATAGCTGGGTTAGCACTTAGGAGGCAGAGGCAGGTGGATATCTGAGATGGAAGCCAGCCTGGTCTAAAGAGCAAGTTTCAAGACAGCAAGGGCTACAGAGAAACCCTGTCTCAAAAAATAAAAATTAAAATAAAAAAAAAAGAGAGAGAAAATGAACTAGGCATATACACTCTTGTAATCCCAGCACTGGGGTGAGCACTGGGGTGTGTGTGTGTCTGTGTGTGTGTGTGTGTGTGTGTGTGTGTGTGTGTGTGTAAGTAGGGGCTTCCTGAAGCCATCCTGGGCTACACGAGGACAACAAAAACCAACAAGAAGTTTAAAACTAACCAATAGCATTGAAGGTCTGTCTGTGTTAAGAGTCAACAGAAGAATCAGTTAAGACGCTAGGAGAATACAGTGACAGATCACCTGATACAAGGGGCAGCATTTAAACAAAATTGTACTCTTAAGAATCTGGAAATTTTGAGCCATGTGGTGGTACATGCCAAATTCCAGAACTATTGGGAGGAGGCAGGAGGACTGCCACAAGTTCCAGACTAGCTTAGATACAGTATAAGATCTTGGCAACCTTGGCTCAAAAAGCAAAACAAACAAAAATATCATCATCATCATCATCATCTCATCATCATCAAAACCTCACTTGAGAAGCAGAGACTGGCAGACCTCTGAGTTCGAGGCCTGCCTGGTATTGCTGAGTGAGTTCCAGGACAGCCAGGGCTACATAGAGAAATCTTGTCTCAAAAAACAAAACAAAAAAGCAAAACAAAACAACAACAAAGAAACCCTGCAAATTTTGTCTATGTGAAAAATAAACACCAACACTTTAAAAGGAAACTCAGACAAAATCCAAACCCACACAAAAACAGGATTATCCATAGTGACAGACAGCAGAGTTAGCCTATATGTAAAATCCACAGACCGATAGTGAAAAAAAGTACTCCACATGACACACTAAATGTGATGATTGCTTAGAATCTGTCTCAGCTATATAAAGCCCAAAACAACGGTGGCTTAATTAAAATAGAGATTTTTTTTTTTTTCGAGACAGGGTTTCCTGTGTAGCCCTGGCTGTCCTGGAACTCAACTCTGTAGACCAGGCTGGCCTCGAACTCAGAAATCCACCTGCCTCTGCCTCCCAAGTGCTGGGATTAAAGGCATGTGCCAACACTGCCCGGCAAGATAGAGACTCTTCTTCAGTTTAAAAATTAAGTGTAAGACAGGCTGGGTGCTGTCATTCCAGAATTGCTATGCTGGCCCCAGAGGTCATTATTAGGGCTATCGGCTCCTTCTAGCTCACCTTCCACCTACAGCTAATGTAAACTCTTATTTTCATTACGGTGACTACCAGAATGCTGGCCATCCTACCCTCATTTTGAAAAACAGATGTGTCCCTGAGATGGCTCGGAAGGCGGCTGTGGCTAATGTGGAAGGAGTGATCCTTCAAGTTCTCCTCTGATCTCTATACCCTAGATGGAGCATTGTACAACACACCCCAAAACAAATTAAAAACAAAACAAAACAAAACAAAACAAAAAACCCTCTAAAATGAAATTCTTTTTTCTTTTTTCTTTTTTCCTTGAGACAAGATCTCTGAGTAGCCTTGGCTGTCCTGGAGCTCACAGAGATCCACCTGCCTTTTTGTCTCCCAAGTATTGGTATTAAAGATGTGCACTACCACTGCCAGGCAAAGTGAAGACATTTTTAAAGGGTCAGCCTTTCATGGAATCCTCCAGAAGGGCTGATGAGATAAGATAGGACACAGTGCTCATGAGCAGAGTTTACATTTTAAAACCTTGACTCTAGAAAGTCTTTATGCCTACGAGGTAGCCCAGCAACTTCCTGGGCTGTCCTCAGAGTCTCCAATCCCAAGTGACGTCAAGTGCTAGGGAACTTCGCACCCAAGGATTCTCCAGGGCTAAGGTGCGTGTACTATTTTAAATTTTAGGTGTTTTTGAAAGTTCCTTAAAATAAAAAGTAATATCCTCCTGCAGACTGAGTCAGCAGTTTCAGTGTTACCATAGATCATGAAAGCCAGACACTGAAGGGCCAACACTGAATCACGTATGTCTCGGTCTGTTTGCCAGAATCAAGAGTAGGAGCAGTGCTGAGAAGTGGGGAAAGGTATTAGGTAACCCCAGGTTACCTCTTTGGCTGCCTGAGTACTTCACTACAACCCCCAGGGGCTATGATGTCAGGGCTGTGCCTGCCCTTCAGAGCAAAGGACAAGAGTGAGGCATAGCAAGCCCATTTGTGCGGGACACCAGCCTTAGCGTCACTGGTTTTTGTGCCCTTTCTCCACCGTAACCAGCCACCAGTCACTTCTCACTAATTACCAGGAGACCTGCTTTTAGCACTGACTTACAGTTCTCATATTAAATGGTTGTGGAATGAGACATGAAAGACCAGAGTAAGCAGATACACCGAGTCTGAGGAGGTGAATTCTAGTGTGTGGGAAGTAATCTAACCTAATGACAAGCACACACACTTTGGAACAGTTGGAGTTGAGACCTGCTCTGCTGTTTGCCAGCTGTGTGCCCTCCCTCACACAGGCTGTTAAACTCCCGAGCCTCGGCTTTGCTGTTTTCAGATGGGGATGACAAGAGTGCTCACGTCATCAAAGTCAGGTGGTAGGAAACAGGTAGCATACTCAAGTGGGGTGCTTACATGGGAGTGTGGGAGGGGCTGATGGCAGCCCTGGATTGTGATGCTCCTGGGGTATAGCAATAGTGGGCAGCAGTTATGACCTGTAGCTTCAGGATGATGTGAAGGAAGAGAGGGGGAAGGGAGCTGCTGGAAGGGGCATCTGGCAGGAGCTCTGGGCTCCAAGGGGAAGGATGTAGTAACTGAGTGAAGACGAAGGGGAATAAACTCTTTCTTTTAAAAAATTAAATGACTGAGTAGTGGTGGCACACACCTTTAATCCTGGGCAAGCAGATCTCTGAGTTCGAGGCCAGCCTAGTCTAGAGGGAGTTCCAGAACAGCCAGAGATACACAGAGAAACCCTATGTCAAAAAAACAAACAAACAAAAAATTTACATTAACTTATGTATGTATGCTGGGTTGGAGAGAATATATGCCATAGAATACATATGGAGGTCAAAGGACAACTTGTAAGAGTCTGTGCTCTTTCTACCATGTGGATCCTGTGATTTGAACTTAGATCCTCATGTATGGTGGCGCAGCACTTTTACTCACCAACCAATCCTACCCATCCCAAGGGGAATAAACTTTTGTCCTAACCTTTGATCTCTTGCTAGTGTTCTCCACTGAGCAAACCTGAGCAGATGGCAGAGGCAAGGGTTTGGGGTGAGATAGCCTATCAGCTGGCTCCTAGGACCTGGCATGTGATAAGGGCAGGGAAAGACCTTTAGGGACACATGGCCATTTAAGCTAAAGAAAGAAACATGATGAGGTTACGAGTGCCTGGAACAGTTGAGGCCACAGAGTCCTCTGGCCTCTTCCCATGTCCCCTGTCCGCTTCTCCCCCCATTTCTCTGCTTATTTCCTGGTTGTCAACAGATTACAGATGGTAGCTGTACTTAAAGTAATCCATGTCTGTCATCCCTTATACTGGAATGTTGTTAAGGAGGGGTGTGTGTGTGTGTGTGTGTGTGTGTGTGTGTGTGTGTGTTAAAAAGATAACCAGAGGCTTGGACTGGGGATGAGACAGAGGAATACAAACTGGGGATCGAGTAAGAAGAAAGGGTGGAGAGCACCAGTGTCCTCAGCAGACTGGGGTAACATATACAGTTACCTTGTGTCTTAAGTCCAAATACACATTCACTGGGATGTAATGACGGCTCCTTTGTAATTTTACAACCCTGTGAGTGACATGCCTGAAAGGGACTTGGTGGAAAAAGCCTTCTTGACCTAGATGCAAAGCCTGGTTGGTATTTGCCTCACAGGTTGGAACTGTGCAGCTCTGCCCACTAAGAGCTAGGCAGCTGATGTGCCCTCCTGGGTGTTTGAGCGCTTGCTCATTCACATCCTGGTGCCCGGCTGAGGTCCATCTCCATTCCGATCTGACAAGAGAGGCTATTGGCAGGGATCCGTCATGCCATGGGCCGGCTCTCAGGAAGGAAGCCGTCCCCGGAGAGTAGTCTAAGGCACAGTTCATAAGTAGCATCTTGTTCTCCAGTCTTGCTTGCTGCTGATTTGGCCCCAGAGTAATCTGTCTCAACTCTACAAGCTGAGTTGTCTGGCTGAGGTGCTGGAGCATTTGAGGCCTCTGTGACTGTTCCCAGCAGCTGTCCATCCATCTCAAGACCTCCCATACCTGCTTACCCCAGCCTCCAGCTTCTCCTTGCCTGGAACAGACTTGCAATCTTTCTGCAGACTAACCACATCCCTCCCTTAACATGGCTTCCACTCACCCCATCCTTTAACCTGGATCAGGCTCCAGTATCCTCTCACCGCATCCCATAGCACAGCATCATTTTTTTCTTCTCTTTCCCTCAGAGCCCACAGTAGATCAGAAAGCCATTCTGACTTCTATTAGCCTCTGGGATTCTCTTCCCACAGAACTCAACATGCTGGCTTCTTGGGGGGGGGGGAGGGGTTCTGGTTAATTCTCCAACACCCTGAATTCTCTTGTGAAGGGAACTTGATAGATCTGTCCTGGTTTCAGCACTGCCCAGCAGAGTGCCTGGCACTGAGGACACACAACAGAGGTTTATACCGAATGGATGTTTGGGTGATAATCCAGAAGACAGGAAAGGAAGGGTCACATACCCCTACCAAGTAGCTTTCTTCTTGTCACACTAGTTTTCCTGTCCTTAAATGGCCTAGGAGGACACGGGACTGCACTGGTCACTATGCAGCTGCTCCCTCTTGACTCTGCTTCTCTTCCAGGTATCCCTGAGAACCTGACCCTGACCACCCCGTCAGTTCCTCAGTCCCTTGAAGACATTATCAGTGTTTTAACTTTCAGTCAACACTTACTACTAGCACTGCTAGGATCTTAATATATATATATATGACATATATATGATAGAATCTAAATTTTGGCCTCAAACTCATAGTGTAGCCAAGGATGACCTTGGGATTATGATTCTCCTGCCTCTACCTCCCAATGCTGGGATTATAGGCATGTGCCATCACACCCAGTTTATAGCTGGAGACTGAACCCAGGGCTTGTTCCAAGCCCTCAGTGTTTCATCCTGTGTATATTTTCTATCTCTACCACTCAGCTGTATCTCCACTTGAGCAAGACCTGTCCCAGTACCTTAGCATAGGTGAGGCATATGGATGGAGCAGTGTTCATAACATGCTTAGTAGGTGGATACGTGTTACTGGTAACTGCAGGCTAATTTCATTTGACACACATTTTCTGTATTTGCTGCTCAATTAGGTGCTTCAAAAAAAAAAAAAAAAAAAAACTTCAAAAGGGCTTAGAGCGCCACCTCCATCTTGGCATCAGAGGGTGGGCAGGAGACCCTCAGCTCCCTTCCCAGGCAGGACATACCGCCTGCCTGCAGTTTGCTTGTGGTTTGGGCTTCCTCTTAGTGGCCAGATGCAGAAGAACCCAGCACAGGTGTCAGCTGGGAATGCTTCCCCAGCTTTCTGTAAGAGCTGAACTGCTGTTGCTCAGAATGGCAGACCAGTGTGCCCAGAGCTCTGGGCTGCCCTGGCAGCCAGCAGTGAGCCCAGAACAACTGCTATGTAAGACTGACTTCTTCCTTTTCTGACCTCTCCACCTGAGAGTGCACATAAGCTGACTGGCTGGGGTCAGGAACTGCCTGTCCCTCCAAAGTTGTCCAGACAGGCTGGCTGGCTCTCAGCCATGTCCTAGAGAGGACTAATCTTTTTTGTTAGGATCTGGGGCCTTGCTCTTGCCACTTAGGCCTCTGCAGAAATTGCTTTGCCAGCTCAGTGGAGGGCCTGGTCTGGAACCTCTCACTTGCCCTGGTTCTTCCTTGAAGTGCTCTGGTTTACTGGAAATCATAAATGGAGAGGCAGACAGCTTTTATCACACCCTGAACAGTGTACTCTTAATAGTTAACAAGTAGAGCTCAAAGATTGGCCTCTCGGTGACTCCCAGTGACTGATATTTGCACCTGGTAACTGAGGTCAACTTACTTCTTTTAAGTCACATGTTTTGCCTTAGGGCAGGAAGGTGTTGGAGCCACTTGTTGCAAAGAGACCTGGAGGTGATCACGGCATTGCTGCAAACCAGATCTGGCAGTAGAGGCTTTGGCTCATGGGGCAACTGGGCTGGCCTAGCAGCCCCCAAACACCCCTCCCATCAGAATCCATCCCAGCATTTCACCCCAGAGAAAGCTCAAGGCACCTGCTTCCCTCTAAGACACCTGCCCAGGGGAGCCACTTTGAGTTCCTGCTACATTATCTGGCTAACAAACAAATTATACCGGTGGAATAGCCCCATAAAAACTACAGGTCATATAAGGGTGGCTGAATCACAGTCCGGGCCTCACCCTGCCCAGACACCTAATCTTGTTCTAGCCTTTGCTTGATCACAGGTGTTTATCTCCAGGTTGTCATGGAAGCTGCTAGTATTAACAGCGGCACAGCCAGCTTGGCCATGCTGACAGCCTTAGAGTCTTCTGAGTCCTGGGGCTCTCTGCTGGAGACTGGCCAGCTGGGTCCCAGGCTGCCCAACAGCAGCTCGCATGGCCAATCACAGTAGGAACTTGCTATGAGGGGCAGGTTCACTTCCAGGTGTCAAGAGTGCTAGTAAATCAGATGAGCATATCCTGTCCTGTGGGACTGTAGACCAGGGTGACAACGGCCCCTGATCTGCTATGTTGGGGGGATTGGCTGGTCCCATGGACCACTTACTAGCTAAGCTCTCAAAGACAGGGATGTAGGTAAGATTTGTGAGGAAGGGACCAGCGACAGTCAGGCAACACTGGTGGAGGGCACAATGGTGCCCGGCTACTGCTCAACTAGACATGACACGCCACTGTTGGGCCAGCCTCCAGCCTGGCCATCTGCATGCAGATAAATCTCTCCAGTCCACACCTTACCATCTCTCCAGTCCACACTCCTACCAGAAGACTGAGCAAGCTCTTGGGATGGATCTCTTACTCTCAAGAATAGGGAGCCAGCCTCAGGGGAACGCTGCAATAGGGACTCCAGGCAGAAGCCACTAACCTCCAGACCTAAAGTGTCCACTAAAGGAAAAGCCAACAGTGTTCCTTGAGATATTCTAGAACAGGACAGACCTCTGAAGTGGTAATGCACAGCCCAGTCTAGCGGGGGAGGGAATCAATCAGGGTATCTGCTGTCACAGTCACTTCAACCACAGCCATGTTCAGGGGACAGTGCCAAGGCCAAAGTAGGCAGGCACTGTTCTGCAGCATATGGACTCAGTTTGCTCCACACCAACAGGGGCTGCCTTGGGGATCCCCGCAGTCTGTTTTTTCACCTAGACTGTGCATGAATCAAAAGGGGATACTGTGCACAGCCTTTGGTATTAAAGGTATAAACCTTCAATTGACTTTTGTGTGTGAAAACTGTATATGTGCCCATGGTGTGCTGCTGCTTGCGAAGGGGCCAGAGGAAGGATATCGGATGTCCTGCGATCACTCTCTACCTTGTCTCCTTTGAGACAGGATCTCTTAATGACCGTGGAGTGAGCTGGCAGCCGTCAAGCTCCAGCGAGTCTCCTGGCTTCATCTCCCACAGCACTGCGCTTACTACTGAGGCATGCCTGGCCAGACCTGACCTTTCACATGGGTGCTGGGGATCTGAACTCAGGCTTTCGGGGGTGTTCAGCAGGCACCCTTACCTGCTGAGCTGCCTCATCAGCCCCACTGGGTCAGTCTGGTTGCATAACTGTGTTTCCTTTCAAGAACAATGTGCTTGCACGGAAGAGATGCTGGGAAATGAACGGTGTGGTGTCACACTTTGGTTGGCTCTGTTACCCATCCTAGGCAACAAGAATCACTGGAAATAACACAGTGGCAGAGAGTAAGCAAGATGACTCAGTTGGGTAAAGGAGTGGGTCAAAGCTGCCAACCCCAAGGGCCTGAGTTCAATCCCCAGGACCCACCTGGCAGGATAAAAGAACCAACTTGGGGGCTGGTGAGATGGCTCAGCAGTTAAGAGCACTGACTTCTCTTCCAAAGGTCCTGAGTTCAAATCCCAGAAACCACATGGTGGCTCACAACCATCCATAATGAGATCTTGTGTGTCTGAAGACAGCTACGGTGTACTTACATATAACAAGAAATAAATCTTTAGGCGAGAATGAGCAGAGGTCCTGAGTTCAATTCCCAGCAACCACATGATGGCTCACAACTAGCTGTACAGCTACAGTGTACTCATATACATAAAATAAATACATTTTAAAAAAAGAATCAACTTATGAAAGCAGTCCTCTGACCTCCACATGCACATGTGTGTGAGGAGCACACACATAAATAAATCTAATAAAAATTAGAAAGCCAACAGTGTGGCCAAGAGATCTTTGAGACCGTCGGTTCTTTCAGTTTAGAAGCTGAGTTATGTTAGATGCACAGCCTGCAGGAAGCAGGGCTTGCTCACACCTCCTGGTTGTTTCTGAGAGACTACTAGAGTTTTTGTTCCGTTTGTTTTTGTTTTTAAAATAGCTCCCATGTACAGGTCCATGCTTTGTAGTTTGCACCTGTCTGTTCTGTTCAAACCATACCACAAAGTATGTGGGTATTTTTGCTCCCATTTTACATATACCCACTTCCCAAACATACTCACATGCACTTAGGGGCAGACCCCAGGCTCAAGCATAGGCTTTACTGTGTGTGGACATAATTGCTGTGTGACACTATCTGGCACAAAACACACAGTGCAGCTGTCTCCTGGGCAAACCTCTCTGGGTAGTTTTGATATCTAGTGTATCAGCAGCAAAAGCCACCACTGTTCTGTGGCTAAGACCAGTGGGAAGGGTTCTATGGCAACCAGGTGACCAGAGAGTACCTAATAGTCCTGTTCTATAAAGCAAAAGATCTATGGGGCCACGGCTTGAGGAGCCCATGCCTCCACCCCAACCTGAGCACAGGTGACAGGGCCTGCCCACCCAGCTAGTCCTCTTCCAGGCTACAAGAGGATTCTGTGGTGCTCCCAGGAAGTTGGCAGGATGTGGCTACAGCAGGCAAGGGATAGGCTATACCAGGAACGTGCCTTACCCCCAGTCCTAATCCCTGCCATTGCCACTCACAGAACCAAGAGGACATCACACCCTGTCCTTTGCTCCCATTTGCTTGGCCCAGAGCAGCTCTGCATGCCTAAGATTGAGGCTCCTGTGTGCTAAGGACGTTTTCCTCTACAAAAGCTAAAAATGGCAGGTAATGGGCTAGCCTTAGAAGATCTGTTTACTATCACCATTTTCCCTAGAAGCCAGAATGAACTCTGGAGGGAGAGCATTAGCCAGACTGACCAGCTTTGGATTTGCCCAGACTTTACCAGGGCCTGGCTGAGCCACTTGACCTCCGGGCTTACATTTTCTTTTCTTTTCTTTTCCTTTTTTTTTTTTTTTTTTTTTTTTTT
>JADRCD010143173.1:2614-26863 GCA_019843815.1 Montemys delectorum | reverse complement strand
TAACAGCAGATCCCTCTAAGATCTGAAGTTAGTGCGTGAATGGGAAGCAGGGAGGCAGGGAGAATTATCAAGCATATGCCACGTGTGCCCCTCCCATATTTTATGAAATCTTGATCCTAATGAATATAAACATAGAGAAAATGAAACTAAGTCTGCCCGGTTCCTCATTATCCCAGCAGTACCCAGGATTAGCACGTGAAGCCTCCTGCACAGCCTTACTTAGCTTGACTGTCAGGCTGCAGACAGTGGCAGTCCCAGTTCTATTTGCTTCCACATCCAGTCCTTCTCTTGCTTGGGTCAGTGATCCTGGATGTTTTTAAGGCTAATCTGAAAGAGAAATGACTGAGTCCTGTGATCCACCAGCGTGCTGTTGTGTTTTCCTTTCACAGGGGCAATATAAGTGTGGGTGTACAAAGTACTAACTAGAACTCTCTCCAGGTGCTGGGTTTTGCACACACTTTACTTAAGCTCAGAGTATATACAGGCACATGTAGAATGTGCCTGATGCTCACCAACACTGGAAAACAAATGTCTTACACTAATGTTTGGGTCTTTTACACCCTGCAGTTTGCCATTGTCTTCAAAACGCCAAAGTATAAGGATGTCAACATTACAAAACCAGCTTCCGTGTTTGTTCAGCTTCGAAGAAAATCGGATTTGGAAACTAGTGAACCTAAACCCTTTCTCTACTACCCTGAAATCAAAGGTACCTGAGTGGTTTAGACTCTTGTGCTTGTTCTGAAAGATCAGTGGGCCCCTCCTTTCCACAGCCTCGCAGAAGCTGCTGCCTGGATCCGTGCTGCATAGTTTTAGGGACAAGGAAGGTCATATATCGAGGTCATGGAATTAGCCCCAATCGTTATGTTACCGTATTGCTGCCAAGCTTACGTGAGATTTAGATATTTGGCAACCTATCGTTGAGTATTAGAATCTAGTATGGAGCCAGCAAGATGGCTCAGTGGGTAAAAGCACTTGCTGCCAAGCCTGACCGGAGTCTGAGCCCCAAACCTATGTGCTGAAAGGAGAGACGTACCTGCCAGAAGATGTCAGTGGTCCTCCACAGGCATGCTACATGTGCAGGAGGGGGTAGGGCAGGAAAGAAAGGAAAAGTTTTAAAAAAAAATTATTTTTTAGCTACTCAGCAGCCCTCAATTATTAAACCGAAAGCTCAGCCTCTATCCAGCACAGAACTGTAAAATGAGATGGTCACTATACTTTCCTCACAAAGCATACATCAGGAAAGGTAGATTATGGTTAAAATGCAGAGTGCGATGCTTTTTGAAGTGCTAGACACCATATTCTCTGGGCCTCATAGACACTAAGCAGATGCTCTACCATTGAGATGTAACCCTAGTTCTCCAATTATAAATACCCAAAGGGAAGCACCCACAAACTGTATGAAATCATTGAGGAGACGGCTCTGGACCCCTTGGCCTGCAGAGGCATTCAAAGAATTTCTCTTCAGTGAGAAGCCATTTGCCACGTTATTGAAAATGAATAGAAGTCAAGGCTCTTATTTATAAAAGAGATGCCCAGAGGCAGAGGTGTGGCAGCTAGCGTTTGTCCTGGGAGAAATGACTACTATGATGCTGTCTGCACTGAGGAAGGCTGACGTAGGCGAGGGAGGCCAGGTCCGGGTAGGGAAGTGTTTGCGTGGTAGCCGAAGGTTTTCGCCTTGACTCTGAGGGCTATGCCTGCCTGCGTACTGTCTGGAACGATATGGTGAAAATGTTGCTAGAAATTCAATGGCGCCTCAACGGGGTTAGAAAAGGTTCCAGTGGCCGAAGTGAGCATCCAGCAGACACTGTCATGGTGGTGCTCTGGAGATCTGGGTCTTGGGTAAAGGGAAAGGAAGAGAAACTCAAGAGTCTCAGATTGCACTAGGGTTTCCAGACTAGAAATTTATGGCATGGTTAAGTGGGTAAGAGGATCAAGGAAGACGAGTCTGAGAGTGAAAGATAAGCTCAGTGTAAGCATATTTCAGTTGGGGTCAAGCGCAAGAAGGAGGCCAGTCAAAGGCATGACTCAAGTGGGTAGAAACTCAGCATTGAAAAGAATCCCTGACCCCCGCAGAGTTTAAGTGTAGGGATGCACGGTGCTGCAGCCAGCCTCTTTGTACCTCTGTTTTGTAAGTTTTGTCTTGAAAGCCATGGTTCTGAGAAGAGATCCATGGACTTGGAGGCCACACAAGGCCTGACTCTGATACAATCAGAAATGTCTGGCTCGGAAGGAATGGGGCTGGAGGGGAGGTCACCAGGTTCAGGGTCCAGGTAAGCTTGGGAACCGCAAAGGTCCAGGTACAGCAAGGCCCCCAGCATCGGGTCCTTGAGGGCACAGTGTGATAGTAGCCAAGAGCCTGCTATAGTGGAACTGTTTAGGAAGAGTTTCTGAGAGGCCATGTCTCTTTTTGAGGTAGGGCCTCCCATTCCTGGTTACGTTTATGGTGAGCTCTGTGGCTGGCCTACTTCCTTCCTCACCAGCTTGAGGTCTTCTAGATCCTTCTGTCCAGACAAGGCAATGTGGAATTACTACTTTACCTGAAGCCTCCACTCTCTACGAAAAAAATTATTGTTTTTCTGAGGAAAAAAAATAGTGTATTTCCTGAAATGTGCCTTCAAAAATAGTGTTATCGTTGCTGCTGATGCAGAATCACGAGAAAAAGAAAAAAAAGTGCAGGCTCCCTCTGCAGGATGTGAGCCTAGAAACACTGAAATTGGTTCACAGGCAACCTCTCCTGCTGGCGTCTGTATCAGAAGAGTACAGAAGGAAAGGCCCAGCTTCCTGGGCACTCAACCCCAGCAGAGTAGGAGCTTTCTGATGCCTGGATTAGAGGATGGGATTCCCTGAAGTCCTGGTTTCCTCAGCAGATTTCCAACACACATCTCCTAGGTCACCGTGAATACAAGTGATATACATGAAACGCAAATGAAGCCCCTCATACACACAGGATGAGGTTTCTTTTCTAAAGATACCTGTTGTGTTCCACGTTTCTACAAGGCAATATACAGTGGAATTCTATGTGAGGTCAACAGTTGACTAATGAGTATAGCTATTCGTTTTGGTATAGCTGGTGGGGAAACTTTATAAGTATTTCTACGCGTCGTTAGCTAGAAAGGACCCAGAGTCTCTTCACCTCAATGTCACTCCTTTCTGGCAGGAAGCCATTTTCTGCCCAATTATCCTGCTGTGCCCAGGGTTGGTTTTCCAGGGACTGGCAAAGTCCACCATGCTCCTAGCTTTCCCCGTCAGCTGCAGGAGATGATCCCACGGAGTCCATAAGTCCTTGGGCCACACCGTGGGGTGGCAGAAATACCCACAGAACTAGAAAAGCAGAGATCTTTCTGAACATAGACAATGATGAAAACTGGCATTGATCAGTCAGACGCAGGATGATTGTTAGGTGGTATTGGCCTATTTCCTGGATAGAGAGCATCATATTGACTGTTTAATGTGAACACAAAGCCACCTTCACTTCTCAGCCCCAAAGACAAAGAAAATAAACAAAGAAAACCAACCAAAAAAAAAAAAATATCTGCTAGAGTTGTTGATGACTTGATTGAGCGTATGCATATAGGAAGGAGAGACAAAGAACGTACTTTCTAAGAAAGACAGACACATATAGACACATTTAGTAGGTTAAACTACTTTGAAAGATTAGGGTTCTCTGTTAACAATGAACCTGGCTCTTCCTCCTCTTTTCATGATGTTTAAGGATATAAGACAATAGACAGAGTTGACATATTTAATGTAACAAGATAGGTATGGTCATTTCCAAGTAGATTTGGATTTCTTTATTGTTATTTAAGAAATTACTCTTCAAACACATATAGATGCAGGTTCCAAAATTGAAGTTCTGGGTCTCAGTGTAAGCTCCATTTAGTTCTTATAACCTGTGAGGTTTTCCCTACAACCTGTGACTCAGAAGCTGGCACTGAAGTGTGGGCCCATAAGCATTGTGTTTTGCACTTTAAAAAATAAAAGCTTCTTAAGACCACAGGATACAGAAGTGTGCTTTAATGCCAACTGCTTTCCTGTAGTGATCAGAATAAAAGAATAAAAGATTGTGAAATATGGCTAAAAATACACTATACTTGTATGTGAAGTCCACACTGAAATTAGCGCAGATAGCAAGGTCGACTTCTCAGGATATCATTTGTTAAGTACATATTACTTGCAGTGTAATTTTATGTTTAATTTCATGTATTGGCAAAATTCAGAGAACTTTTCACTTGAGAACCTTTCATTCTGAAGTTTGAGGTGAGTGGGGTCATAGGTCTGTTAGGAAAGAAAGGGCCAGTACCCAGGTGTTAAACCATTCCCATGCAGAGGCCATAATATTTTATATATAAGTGAATTTATTTTTAAGATTTTTCAATTGGTTTTTGGAAAGTAACCCTTAATTTAATGGTACATTCTTTCATGTAGTTTTGTTCCAGGCCAAACTTTTAAAAAGAAGAAAGGCTGCACAGTTGAGATGAGCCAGATCAATGTATTTGAGCAGGTCTATTGTGAAACGTTATTTGAGAAGTAATTATTTGTGTAAAAGATTATTTATCCTTTGTCTTCTTGGATATAATTTTAAGGTTGTCAGTATTGAAAGACATTTGCTTTGTTTTTAGCAAGTTTTCTATCCCCCCAACCCACCCCCCTAAATAAACAGCTTTAAGCTTACATATGAAAGTGTACTGAAGAGGAGCCTATTTTGTCAATAAAGATGAGTGTTTAAAACTGAAAAAAAAAAATTAAAAAAAAAAATATCTGCTAGGATACTCCAAGACCACAAAGGAAATGGGAACTAAGGAACAGGAGCACCATGATAGATCTCCCACGCAGTGACAGGACTGAGAGTGTGGCGCCTGAAGATCACACAAGCCATGACGGAACTGAGGGCACATGGCTGTTGGTCACATTGCAGTAACAGAATTAGGGAGGCTGTCTGGGCTAGTGAGGAACACAGATGGCGAGAGACAAGAGAAACACAGAGCTCTGTGAGGAACAGCAAGTCTACATCTCAGAGCACCTAGACCTGGGCAGGCCACTGTCCCAGAGGCCATCTTTATATCGGAGTCTGAGGTTCTAGGAACCAAACCATCTCTATAGACCTCTTCTGTGTTTCTAGGATCTACCACATTTCTCTCATCACAATAACCAGTAAGGAATGGATCTCCATTGCCTCGTGTCTGCACTGTCTTCCTTGGAGCTTGACTCTAGATGTCCTGTATACAGTGATAGATGTAGCTCCTAAAATACTGTCCTCTACATGTCATTTTCGGGGACATACAGAAAGCCTCCTGTAAGCAAGTCCCTCAGACTCCTGTTCCTGAGGCTCCTCGGTGTGGATGATCCCAGTCTACCTTACTTCTCAAGAATTTCTTATACTAACTTCTCACTCCAGCCAAAATGTTTGCCTTTGTTATCAAAAGCACCCACCCGTTATCCCTGTATTATCAGAAGTCCCTACCCATGTTATTCTTTGAGAAGTCCCTGTATCTTCCCAGAATATCATGTTCTTCAGTCATAGTCTTTAGCCTTTACAGAGGCTTGTCACACCATGAGTCTGCTTTCACATGACTCCACATGATGGTATGATGCATACTGTCATAGTCCATCCCACTGAATCCCTCTTTGCCCTGAAAGTGAGGGTCCTTGATAGCAAAGATGTGTCTTATGTTTCTCTCTATGCCAGCACCTTGCTCAGTGTATGTACGTAAGCAAAAGCTGGTTATTACTGTTGTCTTAGGTGAACAAGAACAACTGTTCAGAATATTAGTCGGGTATGGTGGTACACACCTCTAATCCTAGCATTCACAGGCAGAGGTAGCTTTGAGTCTTGTTCAAAGCCAAGCTAGTCTACATAGTGAGTTCCAGGCAGCTAGGGCTATATAGTGAGACCCTATCTTAAAATAAAAAAGTAAAAGTGTTTGTTTTTTTTTTTTTTTAATGTGTATCTTTGGGTTATCTAAGTCTTGAGGAGCAATCAGAGCTCTCACCAACTTGTTAACACTGGGAATTTAGGAGATGTTGCACAGTGGAGTTGGGTGTGTGCCACACTGTGGTCTCTGAGGCGTGTTCTTGGTCTTCTAGTCCACTGGAATAAATATGCTTCCTCCTTGGGCGCCTGTTATTTCCCTTTAATGCATTTAAAAATATCATGAGAATCAATAGCCTCTCTGTGGCTGCTGGTGGAACCCAATCAGTCTTTCCCCCTGGTTTCCCTTCCTGTAAATACAGACAAAGAGGAAGTACAGAGGAAACGCCAGAAGCTCATGCCCAACTTCTCGGACAGTTTCGGTGGCGGCAGTGGAGCGGGAGCCGGTGGTGGAGGCATGTTCGGTAGTGGCGGTGGCGGAGGGAGTACCGGAAGTCCTGGCCCAGGTACGAGAAATAGCTCTTCTGTCTAAAGCCTTTCATGTTGAGGAGGGGACAGTTTTCCTTCCCAGGTTTCCAAAATGTCGGCGTATTGAGTGTTGGTGACATTACTAATTATTAGATTGCAAATTAATGAATAATTTCCTACAAATGTAAAAAAAATTTTTTTTTCAAAGAAATGTATGTTCGTCTTAAGGCACAGCCACTCCCCTCACCCATCCAGTTTCACTTTCTGTGGTTTCAGTTACTCGCGGTCAGCTTGAGTCTAAAAATATTACCATTGTGTTAACAGAGAGAGACCACACACACAGAACTGTTTTCACAGTCTGCTGTCCTGACTGCCCTGTTACTGTGTGTTATTGTTCTTCATCTCCTTCTGTCTTTTTACATTGTGAACTTTACCTGGGTTTGTATGCATCTGCTGTCTTAGGGATACACTGGGAGTCTTGGACATTCTCTTTCAGGATAATATGTGGCTCATCCCCAAAACTGTAAGAAAAAAAAGTCAACTGAAGTGTTTCTGAAAGAAAACCTTTCTCAAATTATTTCTGAATATCTCCCCCTCCCCCTTTTTTGGAGGAGCAGTTGGTCTGTTACTCTGGGAGAATATTAAATCAACCATCATACCCTAGCTGAGTATAACGTGCCTACACAGCATACTGCAGGCTGTAGACACTGTAATGTAAACAAACTGAGTCACAGAAAAGCCTTTTCTGAAGACTTACCAGCGAAGCACTTGGATGGTGTGTGAGTTACTACTCCTAACTGCCATGCATATAGCACGTAAATCTTTAGGAATCTCTCGTGGGGACAGCTCTGATCCCCGTGCATGGATTTCCAGCCATCTACTTATATTAGGTTTTTACCATCATCGCGTCACTTGTGGATGCCAAATGATGCTGCTTTTGCTCAGATGTTAGCTCAAGCATCTCCATAGAAATACGGTTCTCCATTGAACTGAGTACACGGTCCCCAATGAAGGAGTTAGAGAAAGGATCTATGGAGCTGAAGGGTTTGCAGCCACTTAGGACGAACAACAATTACTAACTAGTACCCTCAGAGCTCTCAGGGACCCAACTACCAACCAAGGGCTATACATGGTGGGACTGAATGTTCTGGCAGCATGTGTATAGTAGAGGATCGCAAATTCGATCATCTATAGGAGGAATGGACCTCCGCCTTGTGAAGGTTTTGTGCCCCAGTGTAGGGGAAGGCCAGGGCCAATAAGTGGGAGAGGGTGGGGTGGCAGGCATGGGGAAGGGGGAGACAACAGGGGTTTGTTCTTGTTGTTTTTGTTTGTTTGTTTATTTGTTTTTTGGAGGGGAAACTGGGAAAGGAGAAATTTACATGTAAATAAAGAAAATATCTAATAAAAAAAAAAAAGAATGGACTAAATCAGACTTCACTTCAAAAAGAAAGAAAGAAATACGGTTCTCATAGAAGCCTAAGTGTGCTGTGCAGTGACTCAGACCTATAGCATAACTGACTTGAATGCTGTTTCCTGTTTTCTGTGCAAAATACGGTGCTGAGCATGGCCTTCCTTGGTTCCAGATAATTCGTAAATACTTTAAACTGTCTATCAGAGAGTGCAGTGCTAAGTGCTGGCTGCTCCTCTAAATTGATCATTCATTTTTTTTTCCACTGAAAATGACCATGCTGGCCATTTTTTCCACTAAAGTATTAGTATATTACTGTATTGAGTTTTTCTCACCAGGACTCATCTCTAACTATTTACTGTAGGTCTAAGTCTTGGCGTGACTACTTAACCATTAGCTAAGCCCTTCACCTGGGAGAAAGGACCTACTCAGCAGTAAGTCCTCCATGCTGCCAGGCTGGGCACTGCCTGTGTTGCCACAGTAGAATTCAGCTGTCTGTTTCCCACAGTGTCTCCTGCCAACTCTCGGGCGGAGCTTGTGTAGGCCAGCGCCTCCCCACACCGAGGCCTGTTTCCCCTAAGTAGGTCCCCATACTGTTAAAAATCTTCCTATTGTCCCCTTTTGTCTCACTGCTGGTTTAGGGTATGGCTTCCCTCACTACGGATTTCCTGCTTACGGTGGGATTACATTCCATCCTGGAGGCACTAAATCCAACGCAGGAATCACCCATGGTAAGTCAGATCTGAATACCAGGAACACCGCACAGGCGACAGCATCATCTCTAAAAGCTTTAGAAAATAACTTTCCGGTAAATTAATATTTTAGTGTTATTCTTGGACAGCCTAAGGAATGCTCCTGCCACTTATGTATTTGCTCATCACATTGTATGGAAGCAGAACAGAGGCTCTAGACAAAGGATATAGACTTGACTAGGCAGACAGAAGTACCACCTTCACATCTGTCCCTTCACCCCAAGTCCCACCTTCTGAAATCAGTTTTCGTTTTATAGGGTTGGCCTTTTCCACTCTCAGGCATCCTCTGAGTAGCTATGGTTACAGGATGCTCGTGATTTATATAAAGGTGCATTCTTTTGTACCACAGAAATTACTGTATAAAGTATTTTCATATACAATACCTATTCATGACAGATGCATGCATCATTGTAATCTTTTTTAAAAATCTTAACTGACATTGTAGTTTACCCTATAATCAGGTAACCATTCATCCCAAAAAATATAACTATTATTTCTATCACCCACAACTTTATGGCCCCTGTGTAAGGCCAGTGCTGGGCTCGGCCTTGAGAGAGATTATCACTGTGTAACCTTTACCTTGTGGGACACCATGGGTGGGACTCAACACATCTGGCTACAGAATGAGATGTGAGTTTTGGGAAGACAAGCTTTTAAATTGTTTCTGAATATTTAAAATATTTCTGAAACATTCCGGGTTTTGTGGCACCATACCTTTAGTCCCAGCACTTGACAGGCAGACACAGGCAGAGCTTTCGTGAGTTCAAGGCCAACCAAAGCTACACAGCAAGACCCTGTCTCAAAAAGGAAATAGAGAAAGAAATACAAAATATGCCCAGAACGTATTATTTGTTATAAACATTTATAGTTTTCCATTTTCAGCAGACATCCCTTCTTCCTGTTTTCCTTTTTTCTGCCCTATGTTGAGACAGTGAGTTATAGCTTGACTAATAGGCTTTACTAAGAAAAGGATGATGTTTCTGCAATTTTTTTTCTAGGCACCGTAAACACCACATTTAAAAGCGACCCTAGTGGCTGTGCCAAAAGCAATGACAGGGAGATTCTGAATCTCCCTGAGAAGGAAACAGAAGAGGAGGGGCACAGCCCGCCCATGGCCTGCACCAAGACCGAAGCAACTGCCCTAGCATCCACCATGGACTTCAAGGAACAGGATGTGGGGTTTCAGGGTAGGTGAGCATGCCCATGAGGGTTTCCAGGGACAGCTGGGGACGGTGCAGTTCTAGGTACAGGAAGCTGTCTCCAAAAGACAGGTTTCCTTCCTGTTCATCTAAAGCTGATGGGTCAGCATCTCTTAAACGCTCTGCGTGGTTCCGTGCGTCCTGCAGCAGAGGCGTCTTGTCGGTCCGTTCATCTTTGCAGCCTCAGCTCTGATTATAAAGTGCAGAAACTTGCCTGCACATTGTCCAGTTCGTGTGCAGTCAGTGCTGGGTATAAGGAGGAGAGGCAACTCACTTTGTCCCCGACCCAGGTAACAAAGAAGTCTGCCTGTCCTTCCGGCACCTCTCAGCAGCCACACTGAAGACGTTTGCCTGAGAATGAGACTTCTCTTTTGTTCTCTTGCCCTCCTTGAAGAAGTAGAATTAAAAGGAGAGGTTTCCTCTGAACCGGCCTCATTGGCATATGAGTCATGGTTCTAGGTCAGACGCCATCTGTAAAGAGATAGTAACTATTTAGACATGGTGGCTGTACATGGTTACTATCACATATGTCCCTTTTTTCTGGTTTTTAAGTACCTCTTTTGAGATACACAGAATATGTCTACAGAGCCATATCAAAACAGGTTAGACTTGCCCAATCAGGCTGAGGTCAGTTTGCCATCCCTTGACCGTAAGATAATAAGATTTCCAAAAACCCTGGGGTTTACGTAGCTGTCTGACACCCGAGGGTCTGGTCCTTCACTTTGATTCAGACTGGATTCCACAAGAGAATTTGTTTGTTAAATGATTGGTTATTTAAAATTATGGCAAAATCCATGTACCCTGAGATTGGTTGCTCCCCTTAAATCATAGACACTGGTTGTTCTTCTCAAAATAGCAGATATTTCTAGATTGGTACCCCCGGCCCACAGATGCTTTAAAATTAATCTCTTAACTATATTATCTGTCAGTGAGATAATGCCCAATTGTGCTTTTTCTAGTCAACACAATCCAGAAGCACCAAAGGAGCATTTTCAACTAAAATGGTGTGTCATGCTGCACACATAGGGCGAGCGAATGAGACTCAGATGTGGTTGTGGACTTTGCCTTGCAGATAACCTCTTCCTTGAGAAGGCTCTGCAGCTCGCCAAGCGCCACGCCAACGCCCTTTTTGACTACGCAGTGACGGGAGACGTGAAGATGTTGCTGGCCGTGCAGCGCCATCTCACCGCGGTGCAGGATGAGAATGGAGACAGGTGAGTTGAGTGGGCACTGCTGCAGAGCAAGCAAGCGCTGTTTCGGGATAGGGAAAGGCAAGGATACTGCCAGTGCAAACCGCCTAAACAGGGAACGTTCTGGGGGACGGTAGTAAAAAGGGTCCGGCCCTCATCTGACAAGACCTCAAGTATGCTGTCTCCCTAGGCAAGAAGACCAGATGTGCATAATCATGTTAATTTTAAACCCCTGCTTTATGTATTAAAATAATAATTGAGAACATTATTGACAGCCCCGAAAAGTCCCTGAAGCCATTATTATGATATATCCAAGAAAGAGCCTGGTAAAAACATTAGTAGAGTAACTAAGAGGAAATGCCATTCTTTCCTAGCTACTGGCTGCTTCTCTGTGGCCTCTATTAAGGGTCATGAGTATGTGAGTGAATCAGGCTTTGCCTCAGCTCCAGGCCAGACACCGCGCCTGCTGTCTGTTCCTGAGGTTCTGTTCGCAAAGCCACCTGGCTCCTTCCTAAATGGTTCTCTTAGTCCTACCATTGAGACTTCTGAAATGATCTAAAAGCCTATAAAAATAGCCAAAGACAGCAGTCTTGAGATTCAAGTGCTTTATCTAAAGTGGCCCTAAGCTAGCAGTAACCCTGAAAGGAAGTCCTTTTCTGTGGAAGCATTCGGGAGTGCTGTGTGGTAAGTCTAATTTAAAAACAAAATGCTCTAGGAGAATGCCAACCTCAGGGGTTTCGTACAGAGACCTTTGTCCCCGTCACTTGCAGTGTAACTAAGGATGTGGTATAACCGCTGGCCTTGTGCTACAGTACAAGAGGAACCCAGACAACCTTCTGTGTAAAAAGCCCTGAGCAGCAGAAGGCGCTTTGGCGGGAAATCATCCGATTAGCATTCAATAGCAAATAACCACAGCACAGAGCAGATAACCAGGGCAGGACACACCAGCACTTCAAATGCCATCTTTCAGGACTGGCTAGATTCCTGAGTAATGAGGGCAAGCAGGTTAGAAACTAGGACGCTGGTATCTGGAAGGAAGGGCTGTGGGAAGGGATGCCAGGGGCGTGCAGTCCAGCAAGGTGTGCGGAAGAACGCAGGGATACGTGTGTAAGGACCTGGATGTTCACGGAGCAGCTGAGACAGTGGCCTTCGTTGCCCGAGCAGGTTCAGTACACAGAGCCTCGTCCAAGACTTAAACAAGCAGGCTCCCTGAGAGGGTAGGAGTAGGTGACCTCGGAGACACAGAGGGCCCGCTCAGGAGTATAGATAAGGGGGCATTCTGGTTTCTCTTCTTTATTCAGCTTGCCATATTGTCTTATAATCTTGAACCTGTCACCATTAGTCATCATAGAACATACAATAAAGAAAAGCATAGAACCCTCTGGTATTGGGGAAATTTCCCCAAGGGTATGAGAATCTGAAGGGAAGGGGATGCACTTCTGTGAAGTGCTAAGCTGCACATGGAAATGTTGAAGTAGCTTTTGAAGCCCTTTTACTCAATGTGTGAATGCCCCCGTCACGTCTCACAAGTCGGCGTTCCATCGGGAGCAACACTGAAGCCTGAGGTGTGGCAGCGGTGCTTCTCATCAAAGGGTGCGCGCTTTATTTGCAGCTAATACTGGCATGGGGTCATCTAAAGAGCAAACTGTGATCTTCCCTGAGAAGTTTTGCTAAATGAAATATTTCAGGGGTAAATAACAAGATCTTGTTTAAAAAATAGAAGTCACTTCTCATTGTTATGGAGGAGGAGAGCTCAGCTGAGTTTGCCCAGGCTGTTCCTAAGCCTGGGCATTGTCTTTGTTCATAGTCTGTATGTCAGGGAGAGACCAGGGAGAGCTGCCTGGGGGAGACGCACAGAGACAGAGCTGGCTTGGAGCTTAAGGCCATTTGAACTCTGACCGGGCAGGTGCCTTTTCACTTCGTGTGTCTGGTCAGACATTAACACTCCCAGAGGCAGGTGGGTACTATCAGTGAATGTAGGCTAGGCAGTAGGAGACGAAGTCCTCCAGAGAGAGCATGTCACCTCAGATCAGTACATTCAGTACATGGTAGGGCCAAAGAAAGCTATGCCTAACAGCTAGCTACCCTCAGTCTTCTGTTCCAATCATTTCCTGACATGTTTTGTTACTGTCACTTGTTAAGCCCCCAGTTAATTATCACCACTGTGTGTCATTCCAGTGTCTTACACTTAGCCATCATCCACCTTCATGCTCAGCTCGTGAGGGATCTGCTGGAAGTCACATCTGGTTTGCTCTCCGATGACATCGTCAACATGAGAAATGATCTCTATCAGGTGAGCAGCCACCTCAAGGCCGTCAGGAAGAGAAAGGGGTTGATTCTGTAACATGTGCGCGTCCTTGTCTCAGGACCGGGAGCAAGGAAACAGCTTCTTTCCAGAAGTGGGATCTGAAAAGTAGCCTTAGTTGGAATGTTATTTTATAAAGAGATGGGTGGGATCATGGGTTTGATGACAGTCGCCCTCCATGGAAATCCACCGTTTTCTAGAAAAGGCAAACTTTAAGATCTTGAAGTCAGAGTTGATACAGTTTTGAGGGCAAACCTAGGAGGGCAAAAAGTCACAGCTGTCAGGAGAGATAAGTTTAAAAAAAAAAAAAAATCAAGTTTCGCAAACCAGTACTTTATAAAAATTTCGAGGTGTGCTGCTAAAGGGTACTTGCACAACAACTGGATCAAGTGTGTGTCGAGGAATGGCTCGGAGGTCAGCTCCTGCAGAGGTGAAAGGCTGTACAAGCAGGAAGAGGGACCTCAGCATTCCATCTAGCTCAGGTTGGAGAAGGTAGAGATCGTGGAAAACTCCAGAAGAAACCAGCTGGAGCCGGCCCAGTCAGCTGAGGATAGGTGCAGATGTTAGGGTAAAGCAAACCAGAAACTCCACTGACAGAAACAGTCCAGGAGCCTCTGCCGGAGCCAGGATAGTGGCTTGCCCTGAGGCCGCCTTCCTCCCTCACCTCCAGTTCTCTCCAGCCCTTTTGTGCCCCTCCCCTCTGCTCCCCCTCCAGCCTCTCTCCCAGCCCTTGGTCTTATCCTCTTCTTGGCTTTTACCTTTCCTTGCACTCACTTGTCCAGAGTGTCCTTCTGCTCCCCACAGCCAGGCCAGTGCTCCCCACAGCCAGGCCAGTGCTCCCCACAGCCAGGCCAGTGCTCCCCACAGCCAGGCCAGTGCTGAGACCTCTGCTTCCAGGTTATATTGCTTTTTATTGCAAAACTGTGGCCAGTAACCATGAATAATGTGTTATTTAGAAGAGACAAGAACTAGTGGGGTTCTTACTTGGTGTTTGTTTGTTTGTTTATGATTTTTTTGGTTTGTTTTGGTGCTTGGGACTGTACCCAGAGCTGAGCACATATCCTTCTGGCAAACTACAACCATGTTACTGGTTTGGGTTTTTTTGTTTTGTTTTGGTTTGGTTTTGGTTTTTCGAGACAGGGTTTCTCTGTGTAGCCCTAGCTGTCCTGGAACTCACTCTGTAGACTAGGATGGCCTCAACTCAGAAATCCACCTACCTCTGCCTCCCAAGTGCTGGGATTAAAGGCATGCACCACCACCGCCCTGCACGTTACTGTTTTTTTTTTTAAACGTGTCATTCAAGTCGTTATCACTTCTTACCCACACTTCTGTCTGTCTCTCTGTCTCCCCACCACCACCACCAGTGTAGCCCAGGCTGGCATTGAACCATCAGTGTAGTACCTCAATTTCCTGAATGATAGGATTGACAAGCATGTTCCTGGCATGTGATCTCATTTTAAGTTAAAAAAAAAAATCATTATTTTAGAGGAAATTAAAAAGAAATGGGGAGATGGATGCAGTATTTGTTGTACACGTATGAGGACCAGTGTTCGGATCCCCAGACCATCACCAGATTTGGTAGCACTTCTCTATCATGGCAGGTGACAAGCATCTTGCATATGCAGTGAGGAACAAAAGACCCTGCCTCAAAACATTATGGAAGGCAAGGAACAATACCCACGTTATCCTCTGACCTCATGCATGTCCCTGCACCCACACACTCAAATAAGGAAAGAAAGCAAGGAAGGAAGGAAGGAAGGAAGGAAGGAAGGAAGAAAATTAACTGCACATATGCACTAAAACAAAGGAACTAAAAAATATTTCCCTTTATTTTAAAGGAAATCATTAAATTACTTCTTATTTTTTAATTCAACATTTTAAAGTTACTTTGAAAAATATGAATTGGAAGCTGGAAGTAGATCACATGCTTAAAGCTTTGGGTTCGATCCCCACACCAAAGAAAAAGCTGATGCATTCGTTCGTTCGTTCGTTCGCTCGCTCATTTGTTGGCCTGTAGCCCTCAGAGTTCTCAGCTGAGTGTCTCCTCGCAGAAGAGCACAGCTGCTTTCTACACAGCCCTGCACACTTCCCTGTCTGCAGGGATTCATATCCAGGGGGAGCTTGGGGCTTTCACTGAATCGTGAGATAACTAGGACAAATGTGGACTTCCAAGTCTGTCTTCCACGGGCTTCCGTGTCATCTTGAGGCACTATTGGTATTTGAAAAGTCATTGGGCCCCAAAAGTTTAATTTTCCAAATTTTTAGGGAGATGGCATTTTTTTTTTTTCGAGATAGGGTTTCTCTGTGTAGCCCTGGCTGTCCTGGAACTCACTCTGTAGACCAGGCTGGCCTCGAACTCAGAAATCCACCTGCCTCCGCCTCCCAAGTGCTGGGATTAAAGGCGTGCGCCACCACTGCCTGGCCAGATGATACTTTTTAAAAACTTTTTATTGATTCTTTTTGTGAGTTTCCCATCATGCACCCCAGTCCCGCTCATCTCCCCATGCCCTCATATCTACCCTCTGCCCTTGCAGCCTCCCCACAAAATCAAGACCACACAAATAACAGGAAAAAAAAAAAAAAGCATAGAAAACGTCTCAATGTGTAAGTTGTAGTGTGTCACTGTGTGACCCACAGTGTATCCCTCTGTTCACACATCTTCACTTGCAAATGTTCGTTGCAATGAGTCAGCCTGAGCTACACTAGAGAGAGACTGGGAGAGAGAGACAGAGACAGAAGCATGGATAAGAAGAACTTGAATAACTTGTTTTAAAAACACAGTAACGTGGTTGTAGTTTTCTGTGAGACCATCATATTGGCTCTTCATCAGGACTCCTCTCAGTTGCTATTTCCCTGTGGCGTGGAGATTCCACAGCTTTGACTGATCCTTTCACACATCTCAACCATTCAAAGATAATATAGATTTTGGGGTGGGCCACCTCAGAACTCTGGATTTGGGCCCGGGCGGTAGCTGAGCTGGTCAGCCCACTGGCTTTCCCTTATCTGCACCTTCAGGGTGAGCTCTCCAACACTGATCTGGCTAAGCCACCCAAGGGTAGTCATCAACAGGAGACAAGGTCAGCTCTCCTGTCCTCATGCCCTCCTGGTGGCTCTCCCACACCCATGCCTCCAAAGCCGGCTCTACTGTGCTGCCCAAAGTATAGGACCCACTCTCCCAAGCGCTGCAGCCTGTGAGGAACAGGGCTAGCTCACCCCTTCTCATGACCCCCCCAGGCCAGCTCTGCCTACTGCCGCAAGTGGTGAGAGCAAGGTAGAGGTCACCCCTGCACCCGTGCCACCTCAGAGCAGACAAATGGCAGATTGCATTTTTAACCATCACAAGTAAGAGAATAAACTGAAGAAGAGGAAGTTGTTATTTCCCAGTCCTCCTTGCAAAAACTGCTTCCCTCCGCTGCTGGAGGCTGGATTCAGGAAGCCCTGTTGGCTGTTGACTGTTGGCTGTTGGCGATATGATCTGCAGAAGCAGGCTCTCTATTATGCATGAACCAGTTCTTCATGAATGGAACCTCTCCACTGAGCTTAAAGCCAAAGCACCCTCAGACCCTCTTTCCCCCCTGTTTTTTCTACCTTGGTCTCACTCAGTTAATGGACACAGGCTCTGCATGCCCCGGCACACCAGCTTCTTAGCCTCAGGAACATACTAACTGACAGCTTTTGTGTTTTTGGTAACTGTGTGCTTTCTTTGTTTGGCTTTCTGGAGTTGTGTTGTGTTGTTTTGTTTGAGAGAGGGTCTTCCTGTGTTCCAGGCTGGCCCAGAACTTGCTGCACATCCCAGGTTGACATAAAACTGTCAGCCCTCGTGTGCCTTCCTCTTGGGTACTAGGACTACAAATATGTACCCCACACCCACCTGGAGAACTTTTTTCTTGTTAATTTGGAGTTTTTTCTTTATTTGTTTCTTTGTTTTTGCTTCATTGTTGTTGTTGTTGTTGTTGTTTACACAAGATCCTATAATATAATGCAGACAAAATTGGAACTCACTATATAGACCAGAATGGCCCAAAACTCAGGGCAGTCCTCCTGCCTCAGACTCCTCTGAGCTGGAATTACAGATATGCACCATCACACATGTCATAATAACTATTCTTGACAGAAAAGTATACAGTTTTCTAAGTAATTTGGATTATTTGTAAATTATCTCAAACATTCTCCCCAAATATCTCCCACTTATCATAGTACATTTCTGTGACCATCTGTCATGATCAGATCCCTGACGGAACCCACTCACCTTCTAGAATAGCCCAAGTGTGGCGTAGAAAGGATTTCTGAAGTGAATCTTTAAACTGCGTTCTCTAGCATGTGACATCGGCCATTCATGTATGTTAGTTCCCACAGAATGTACTCCAGGCTCAAATTTTTGCCACATGTTTGTAATTATTGTAAATTCATTATAAGCATAATCTTGAAATAACAAAAAGCATATGCTTTGAGGAACTCAGAATTACCTCGCATAGAACCTGACAGGTCCCTATTCCCAAACGAGACTGCTGCATTTATAGGAAAAGTACTTTTCTAGGTGTTGGCTGCAGACTGGTGCACCAGAAAGGCATGTATTCTTTAGTGCAATCCATACGGCTTTATACATACACTTCCTGTCCCACATCCGCCTTTCCCTTTAAGTTTCAATTTAAAATACTTTCTCAATTCATAATTTTTGAAAAATTAAACTGAGGGGACCTGTATATTTCCTGAGATTGAACCAGAAGTTTAGCTCCTACTTTCCCCCAACAGTTACATCCTACTTAACACAATATTACAATTAGGAAATTGCAACAGATCCTAATCAGATCTCACTAATTGTATGTGCCTATATACATGGATAGCTCTGTAAGATTTTTTTTTTCCCTAAGCCAAACATGTGTTTTAGTTCCTGTTCTTCAGGAGGCTGAGGCAGGAAGAGTCCTTGAGTATAGATGTTCCAGCGCAGCCTGGGCAGAAAGCAAGACTGTAAACCGTGTGAATGAACGAATGAGTAGTCAGTCCATGTGCTTGTGAATGTATGCATAGCACGTGCTGTGTCCCTGTCTCGGATCTTCACGGTGTTTATCCATCAGTTCCATAGACAGCTGATTTGTTCTCATTCATGCCCCCTAACTAGCTATTCACTGTCCATCAGGATATGCACTGCAGTGAGCACCTGTACCATGTCCATCTGTGTCACAAGTAGGTTACTAGGGCAGTTTGAGCCCTGAGCTCCACAGATGGATTCTAGGGATTACTTGAACCACACATTTTATAGTTGTTTAAGATATAACCCTAGGGGTTAAAATCTAGACATCTGAAACCTCACCATGGTGACTTGAGTGTTGGTGGCCCACCAGCTGCTGCTTCTCCAGCAGGAACTAGTCCCTGAAAGGGAGCTCAGGCAAGTCCTCAGTACACAGCCTGGGCTTCAGTGTAAACCTCCTACAAAACAGACTGGCTGGCATTGAAAGTCGATGTTACTTTCTACCAGTGATCTCAGTTTTTTGACGGATTCTTTCCTGATTGGGTTAGCCTTGCTTGTTTCTGAAAACAGTTTTCCATGCATCCTTCTTACATCCATGGAAGCATAGCTTTGAGGTCAGGTAGTCCAAAGGACCTTACAGCATCTGTTATGCACAGTAGCTGGGATTGCTTTCTGCCTGAGCTTCCTTAGGGGGAGTGTTGTATTGGCTAACTATGCCAGTGAGAATCCGGTAACATTACAGTATAGCTTGTAACTGTGGATCTCTTGAAGCCAGCCTGCAGCAGTGTGTATTTCTATACCATTGTGGAAGGATGGCATCTTTCTTGATTGCTTTCTTTTAATAGTCTATTTACATTTCGTTGTTAAAACCACAGCATTGGCTGGATTTGCTAATGTATAAAATTACCAGCTACAGATAGATTCCTATCAGAAATTCAAAGAAATTAAATTTACTTGTACAAGAGTTAAAAATCATGTAGCAAAATTACTTTTGCTACGTAAAACTGCTAAGCATTTTAAATTTAGCCCGTAACCCTGACTGTTAGGTGCTGTGGACCAGGGAGCTCCTTGAATGACAAATGTCCCTACAGTATGACTCCACAGCATAGGCTGAAGCCAGGGCCTCAGACGTTCATAACCAGCAACTGCTGCCTCTTCTCTGTGTAGACACCTTTGCACTTGGCCGTGATCACCAAGCAGGAAGATGTGGTGGAGGACTTGCTGAGGGTTGGGGCTGACCTGAGCCTCCTGGACCGCTGGGGCAACTCTGTCCTGCACCTCGCTGCCAAAGAAGGACACGATAAAATCCTCAGCATCCTACTGAAGAACAGAAAAGCAGCGCTCCTTATTGACCACCCCAATGGGGAAGGTAAGGGCAGTCGCCTTGCTGGCTAACCCTCCCCTCTCGGCTGCAGCATAAGAGCTACGCCCCCATAACTACCCTCCTTGCCCAGCCGGAGTTCGTCGTATCTTGTGGTTATTTCTGCTGTTTACCACAGCAGACTCACTTAAAGACGATTTGGGAGAGTTAGCAAGTGGAAAAGCAGGCCTGAGCAAACATTTAGACCTCTAGAAAGCATCCTGTATGTGGAAAATATTTACTTCAAGCTCGGAGTCACACTCCGGCGAACGTGATAGGAGCTTGTGGCTTCTGAAAGCAGAACAGTGGACCGTCTGAGCCAGTGTGGACCGTTGGAAGCACGCCCTGAACAGAAACCGGAAGTGCTGCACCCTGGTGGTGTCCCTCCCTCCTTCAGCCCAGTCCTGTCGGTCTCACCCACATCTCTGCCTTTGCTTGGCCTTAGGTCTAAATGCCATCCACATAGCTGTGATGAGCAACAGCCTGCCATGTCTGCTGCTGCTGGTGGCTGCTGGGGCGGAAGTCAATGCGCAGGAGCAGAAATCCGGGCGCACAGCACTGCACCTGGCTGTGGAGTGCGACAACATCTCGTTGGCTGGCTGCCTGCTTCTGGAGGTAAAGGGCCTACTTGTGATCTTGACTTAAATCCCCCAGGAAATTTTAGGGAAGTCTTTGCAAAGAATGAAGCTAGGTGTCAATATTCAGCTCTGTACTTCCTGTATTCCCCAGCAGAGCCCAGCTCTCTAATTGGGGACTTCAGTGACAGAGCCAGCCCAGTATAGCAGTTGGGTGAATGATATAACCTGAGATGCAATGGAGATATGGAGAGAGACAGTGGAGAAGAGAGCCCTTTGCTAACTCTTTTCTTTGTGGGCGGATTTAGGGCGATGCCCACGTGGACAGTACCACCTATGATGGGACCACACCTCTGCATATAGCGGCTGGAAGAGGGTCCACCAGACTGGC
Source organism: Montemys delectorum (assembly GCA_019843815.1). Classification (NCBI taxonomy): domain Eukaryota; kingdom Metazoa; phylum Chordata; class Mammalia; order Rodentia; family Muridae; genus Montemys; species Montemys delectorum. The sequence continues at coordinate 6,377 of JADRCD010143173.1, read as the reverse complement.
AGCTCTTCTCAAAGCGGCAGGTAAGATGCTGTGGTCACTAACGGACCCCAGCAAAGCAAACTCTGCCTGCAAGTGCAATGCTGCCTTCAGAAGCTGCAGTTCTGCCCTCGGGGTGGGAGTATGGGAGAACTGCATGGCAGGCGGGCCACACCTCAGCTGCAGGGAGGCTCTGTTCGCCCCCGGGGTTTACCTGGATGTTCATGTTAGTTCCCATTCTCTGATTAGACTATTGTCCGTGTTGCATTTGAGTTGCTCAGGTTGACTCGGTGACGATAGAATCTTGAGCTATGTCAGTTTCTGGTCATATTCCAAGTCTCCCAGAAGGAAAATATGTAAAGACTCCCCTTTGCAAAAAAAAAGAGTCTCTGAGAAACTGAAGTCATAGGAAAAGCAAATGAGCCACGTATTCGTAGTATTGCGCGTGAAGCACTAAAACTTGCTGGCATTCCCTGCCTTTCCTAGGTTCCAGGCACCGTGCTGACATCCCACAGTTAATCCTCAGTAACTTTCTGAGGTTAGAACTGTTGTTATTAATCCCATCTTAGCGCCAAGAAGGCAGACTAGACAGGTGATGAAGCCCCACTCGCAGTGTCCCGGAGAGCTGTGCGTCACACCACCGCAGCCGACTGCAGCCTTTTATCATCCACACAGTGGTTCTTTCTGCTCTGCCTGGGGTTCTAGTCCTGAGGAGCACAGGGAAGCATTCCAGCTCACCTCCTGTCACCAGCACCTTGTGTGTTGAGTGTTAACACATGGTTGATAAGGTCGACCTTCCGGGCCTGTGGAGACAAAGCTGATTTACTCCAGAGGTTGATAAGGGAAGGTTTGTGAATGACACATTCTTTATAGATTCAGGCAAAGAGGCCCTGGTTGTAATGTGTGTGAGTCATCTTGGAAGTCACTGATTATACTGAAAAGAAGGTTGTCTCTTAGTCAGACATACTGATGTACACCTGAAACCTCAACACTCAGAAAGCTGTGACAGAATTGCCACAAGCTTAGGCTACCTTGGTCTGCATAGTTCCAGGCCAAACAAAGATACATAGTGAGATGCCGTCTCAACAGTAAATAGATAAATAGACATGTAAACACTTTTGCTTGAATTTACCACGGAAAGATGGCAAATAATAGCTTGTGTGATACAAAGAAAACCAGACAAAAAACCTAGCCCTGCGGGGCAGTGGTGGCGCACGCCTTTTTTTTTTCTTGGAGACAGGGTTTCTCTGTGTAGTCCTGGCTGTCCTGGAACAGGCCGGGCGGTGGTGGCACACGCCTTTAATCCCAGCACTTGGGAGGCAGAGGCAGGTGGATTTCTGAGTTGGAGGCCAGCCTGGTCTACAGCGTGAGTTCCAGGACAGCCAGGGCTACACAGAGAAACCCTGTCTTGAAAAACAAAAAACAAACAAACAAACAAAAGCCTAGCCCTTACTTCCAGAGTCGAGAAAGTCACTTCAAGTACACGTATAGCTCTCAGGTCTTCAAACCCATTTTGGCGTTATATTCCTGGCCATGTTTTGCTTACATTATAAAAGAGCAAGCGAGGCCATAGAGAGTGGCAAGACCGCACGGTATTGGCCCAAGTCAGAGGTTCTGCCAGCAGGACTGAAACAAATTCTTCATTCACAAAGGCTGTGCTGAGCCTGCCCCTCTTGGTTAAACTGAACACCCATAGAATAGCCAGGAAGGCCTTGAGAGGTAACTTGTACTAACATTTGGATTCCTTTTTCTTTTCTCTTGCTGGGAGCTGAAGAACAGGCAAGATCCCCAAAATTTGTTAGCACATTTTTTTCCCCATAACAACATATCCTGCCTAGCACAGCATCCTTGGGATATTTATCTCTCTGTTACTTAAGAACTAGGGCCCCAAAAGTATGGCACTGGAGGGTAGAACTAACTTAGCAGATCTGCACCACACAAGCAAGAAAGTGTGACAAGTGTGTATTGGTAGATGTAAATGTGAAGAGTCAGGACTTTACCCCTGTGGGTGCATAAATTACCACCTACTAGACCTTAGGTTAAAATGCATCCTTTAGTTAAAAAAAAAAAAAAAAAAAAAAAAAAAAACTGCAGAGTTACAAGTCGGAGGGGTACTTGAAGTCTTTCATGTATTCACTTTACATCCCAATCCCATCCTCCCCTCCTCCCAGTCCCCCTTCACTCAGCTCCTTCTCCCCTTCCACCTCCCCCTCTCTTTTGTTTGTGATAGTGTCCTTGGCTAAAGAGGGCACCTTTGTGATACCTATTCCGTAGAAGTAAATTAAAATTGTTAAAAATTGTTTTAAATTTCACTTAAAAATGATAAGTTATCCTGTAGTTGCCTTAATGAGCTAGAGACGAATTGTCCTTAGAAATGTGAGTCCTGTGTGCAATTGGAAGTTGACAAGCTTTTCGTTTTACATAATACTGTACTGCCTGACTCCACAGGAGCAGACCCCCTGGTGGAGAACTTTGAGCCTCTCTATGACCTGGACGATCCTTGGGAGAAGGCTGGAGAAGATGAGGGAGTGGTGCCAGGCACTACACCTCTAGACATGGCTGCCAACTGGCAGGTGAGCCCTGGCCAGCCCATCTCCTGGGTGTTTACAGGGGAGCCAGTGGTCAGGAATATAAGAACAGATGGTCCTCTTTGACACTGTCTTCCCTAAAGAGCGTGCCCTTGTTTTTATGAAGTCTGCTTATCGAGAGGGTCTTAATCTTGTAAGATGGTCTTTATCCATGAAAGATGGAGGTCACTTTAGCCTGGGTGTAAAGCTGTTTGCTTAATCTGATCAGAGTTTAGATGTGAGAGGTTAGAAAAGCACAAAGAGTTACCCTGTCTGAGCACACGACCAGAATTCTTGCCATCTCTATCAGAAGCTAGCTTTCCCAGAGCTTAGGTGAGGAGTTTCTGAATATAAAAATAAACTAGACATTCTCTTGTGGATTTACATAAACACATTTAAAACCTTCCTTAAGGTGCACGCCTTTAATCCCAGCATTTGGGAGGTAGAAGCAGGCAGATTTCTGAGTTCGAGGCCAGCCTGGTCTACAGAGTGAGTTCCAGGACAGTCAGGGCTACACAGAGAAACCCTGTCTCAAAAAAAAACAAAAAACAAAAAACAAAAAAAAACAAAACAAAAAAAAGCCTTCCTTAAAACACAGTAGGGCTTACACTTAAAGGAGAAAAGGAGAAAGGTGTTCAGGTCATTAGAAAAGAGCCAGAGGGCAGAGTAGGCAGTGTATGGGTTCAAGACCGTCGGATTTGTAGGACTCTAGACTCTCTGTGCACCTCTGGGAGCCTGTTTGTTGGGCTGAGTGTCCCCACAGGGAACACAGAAGACCAACCCCTGACATTCCTACCCTGTGTACCATCAGCAAAGTCACCTCAGAGAACACCAGGATTGGTAAAAATCATTTCTGTGAATATTTTCTTGTTTTTTTGTTTTTTTTTTTTTATCCAACAGGTATTTGACATACTAAATGGGAAACCATATGAGCGAGTGTTCACATCTGATGATATCCTACCACAAGGTGAGGTGTGGCAGGACAGATCCTCTCAGCCAGTGTTGCTCCATGCTGTGGTTTACTGGAGGAGAGGAGAAGCCAGGCTGGACCAGGGTGTGGGGCAAACAGTCTAGTTCTTATTTCAGAATCTGAGATCCCTGGAGGTGTGGTCCTGAGCAGGTGTGGCCCTGAGCAGGTGTAGTCCTGAGCAGGTGTGGCCCTGAGCAGGTGTAGCCCTGAGCAGGTGTGGCCCTGAGCAGGTGTGGCCCTGAGCAGGTGT